>CM076571.1:681991672-682093164 GCA_034641835.2 Pinus albicaulis | reverse complement strand
TGGTTGGACTTTTGGGAAAGCTTGGAGCTTATTGTATACTCATTTCAGCAGTTTGGCTTAGGGATAGACCAGTGGTTTGCAGCACTTTATGGGATTCATGTGGCATCTTGCTTTGGTATTGTGTTTTCTTCTGTAATTGTAAGTATACAGGTGTTTTATGTATGCCATATCTCTCTTTATTTCATCTTAACTAAATCAAACAAAGATAACTGTAGAATACATTGAAAGTGCAGTGCCCTGCCTAGGGTTTGCTTAGTTATCTATGTTTTCAGCTGATTGAAAAGGATCCCCGAGTTCTTCATCCCCTTTTCAACTCCTCATCTATCTAAAAAATCTCCATCTCACTCAATTTTAAGTACCAAATCACTTGCCTACCTTGCCCCATAGAGATCTCTGCAAAACTGAGCCTCATTCCCCAGGCCCAAATCTGCCTTTCACATTTGAGCCAACAAAACATAATCAAATTCAATCAAACACCTATGTACACATACCTAGCCTAAAATCAGTCATCACATCAGTCATCTCAAGCTTTCATTCGCCATATTTTCTGAGAATGACAAGGAGAGAGCCCTCTCTCGACCTGGTAGGGCTAGCTACTAGGTTAGGCATGGTATGATGTTATCCTAGATCCTACCTTTCTCAGCCTGAGGTAGATTTAGGCCCTAATAGAGTAGAAACATATGGCATGAATATTATACCTTTAGGAGAGAGAGGTCTGAGACATAGGTATCTAGAAACCTTAAAGTTGTTCCATAATTCTTCTAACTTTCATATTTTCCAAATTAAGTGGCCCTAAAATAGTCCCAAAATCTCGACCTTGAAAGATAATTACATATGAATAACTTAGAAACTACCAAAGATCCATCCTTACTTTTGTAGTAAATTAATTAGGCAGTCTGCACTCATAGTCCACCACATTTTTTTCAAACTTCAGACAGGGAGGAGATCATGGATACTTTGAAAACAAAATTATTTAAGTGATTTCTATCACATTCACTCTAGTCTTGGGCTTGTCCTCACCTAGCTCCGATCCAATGTTAATTTTGATTAACATTTTCTTTGCATAATATAGTTACTTCAATGTTCCTTATAAACCCATTTATTAATCCACACATGAATTATCATCTTACTGACAGTAATTGAAGAAAGAGCATAAATGTTAAATGAAGAAGACAAGCCAAGACAAAATAGCACAAAGATATGGCACAAGCCACGGAAAAACCCCAAGATGGGGAAAAACCTTGATCAATTCTTCTTATTATCAATATCCAATGTTCAGTAGAGAGAGTAAAATAATATGAGTCAAAATAGACTTGCTAAATTACTGTTCAAAATAGTCCTGAAGCTTGCTGCCTACTTAGGGTTCCTAATAGTCACTGAGTAACCTTCTTCCAATGAATTGTACCCTTTACTATAATTTACAAGATGTCCCACAATGATCCAGGACTTGTTGTTTCTTTTCAAGGCATCCAACAGTCCTATGCTACCAGTAATAAGAATATGCTCACAAACGAGGGTTAAACTCTTTGTTTAGATTGTGGCCCTCTCTCCTTGAATGTAGCTAGGGTAAAGGACTCAGATTAGTTGATGCGTCCCTTTCACACATGCTTTCATACTAGCTGCTGTAGCAACATTTCCTATGGCCCAAACCAGAATACAAAGAGTGAACAAATAAATCCCAAAATTCACCTTTAAACCAATGTCTTGATCTGTGGCTCCACAAAAAGAATGCAACCTTCTCTTGAAGAGATTCACACCCAAAAACCATGACGAAACATCACCCAAAACTTGCCCTCAAACCTGCGGCTAGTTGCCTGCTCCTACTTGAACCTATGGGAGATCAATACATCACGTCCTCCTTACTTCTCCAAGTTGCGGCTGCCTCAGAAAGAATTACCCAAGATTTGAATGCACTCTTTTAGGATGATCTCTAATGAAGATGAGCGATCCCTATATATATAACAATTTGTCCTTATAGAGGTGAAGCCGATCTTAACACTTTGAGGCAAAATTTGAATTTCAAATTTTCAAATTTCCCACCTTAATAGGGTTATGTCTCATGGAATTTCTTTTAAATAAATAAACATTTTTCTTTATCCAAATTTAGTGATATTTAGGTCGATTTTGGTCCTCTCGAAAAGCGGGATTCAATGGAATGATCATCTTCATCAAATAAGTAGAGCTAAGTATAATTTGGCCCTAGTTTCCAATCTTAATAGATTGTTTTTTTCACATTCTCATTATTTTGAAGAAGAAAACATAATATTAGCAGTGCGTACGATACAACAGAAAATAGGCTAAGTATCAATAACTAAGGATTTTGGAAGGAAATATCTCACTATTGATTAGTTTATAGTACTCAAATGGTTGGAATCATGTGGTAGATGAAGGAATAAGTTGGGAATGCTTCTAGAGCTTTAGATTTAAGCTTGAGGAGATTGATTTTGCAACACAATATTTCTTTGAAAAGACTTTGTTGAGGAAAAACAACTACTGTGTTGCTTACAAGGGGGTTATTGAGAGACGTGTCTTTTTTGGTTGTCAAAAGCATCAATAAGATGAGTTGCACCACAGAGGAATTATAATTCCAAGAGGGTCTCAAGACTCTTTCACATGATGAGGTTTAAAGGCTTTTTTTGTTCCATAGGCGGAGGCGAGTGCTTTCTTGTGTATGATTTTTCACCCAACAATAATCTATTGTAGTTTTTGGATGCAAAATATGGGAGGGTACTCGACTGGCCTGATAGAGTAAGGATTGCACAGTGTTGCGAAAGGTAAGTCTCATTTCCTTGTTCATTTGCTTTTGGTTTGTTTTCAGATGTTAGTATGTTGATGAATCATACGTATTTTGCCTTAACTAACACATTCACATAGTAGAAATGGTGTTACATCAAGCACAGTTTCATTAGATAAAGCGTGTGGATGGGAGTCCATTGTAAATGTAAATAATGTTAAATGTGGGTGAAAATTCTTTTGCTACAAGACCAAATTATTCTTCTCTTATTTTCAAAGTTGAGGCTCAAGTTATTCACTTTTGGCTTAGAAATTGTGTAACAAAGCCAACCTCAATAGAGGCGAATTTCAAGAAATTCCTTTCCTTCACAAAAAAAAATCAATGTTGAAGGTCTTTCCCATCTACCTTTTTTCTCAGACACCAAATTTACATAGCAAAAATACTTTGCCATAGTCTAGAAGTAATCTATCGATGCTAAGCGCATGAACCAGAGAGAAAATTTCATGAACCAGAAAGAGATTTCAGGTCATGAATGGATTCATAGCCATTTGAGTTGTGTCAAGAGGTGAACCAGAATTTTTTTTTCTACCCTTCCAGTTAGCCATGAAAAAGAAGCAATGGAGTCTACACCAGATGAGGATGGGGTACTGGTTGTGTTCGTTGTGCCATTTCTGCACAATGAAAATCAAACAAGTGAGTGAAGTTATCATTTACTCATAAATTACAAGAACTTCTTGGTCTATAAACAGAAAAATCACTACTATAAAAACATTTAAGGATGATTGGTCTCTTTTTCTGGACAGTCAGAAGGGGGTAAATGGATGTCGGTCAATGATTGTCATGCTCTTTACCCAAACGGGCATGAAATTGACCCACATGTAGTTAGCACGCAACACACAGTGGTGTTTTTCAACTGATGATCACAAGTTCATGTCTCATATGACCTCCCTATAGACAGGCACAATGACAGATTATAAGCTGGCCTAGGAAAATGGGGATACAATCCTTACCGCCTGTTAGGGTTCTTCAAATTCAGTAACAAGAGGTATATCGGTCATAAAGTTTCAGAAAATCAGATATAAAGGTGATTGGATTTTGATCGCAGTTTTTACGATAGCGTAGATCCTAAACCCAACCTTCAATGTCATAAGACTCTAGTAATTTCTAGTCCCTAGGATTAGTCAATGAGAACTACAAGAATCACAAACTTGCTAATATTCATTTTTCAAATTAGAAACATTTAATGTGGACAACTTTTGAGATTTGGACATCTTAGGTAAATGGCTAAGATCCCATATAACTCCATGAACAATTCCCTAAATTGTATCTATGAAGAAGAATATAAGGGAAAAATGCAAGATCATCAGTGATCTGGCCTTGCAAGGTGGCTAGGCAAGCTAACGTTACTACATAGAAACCACAGTGATACTAAATAGTATTCCAGAAGAATCCCACATCAATATAATTATGTTTATATATTTTTTTAGTCAGGAGATGTCCAAATTAACATTTTAAACCCATACTCAAACAGAAAAATAAAATAAAAAAGAAGGAACAAAAAATAGACACCACAACGATACTACACAGTATTATAGAAGAATCCCACATCAATATAATTATGTTTATAGATTGTTTTAGTCATGAGATGTCCAAACTAACATCTTAAACTGATACTCAAACAGAAAAGAAAAAAAAGAGCAGAAGGAACAACAACTAGAACTTAAAATATGGGTAACTAACAGGAAACAATAGATCTAGGACTTTACCTAGATGTTGTATACATACAATATTCATAGTCTGCAACCAATTAAAGTTCAAACGTGTTGGAGCCTTTTAGGTATGTGTTGAAAGCCTTCTTTTGTGGTTGTTCATTGGCATTTAGAAGGCTAAATCTGATTCATTCTGAGGCAGAATTTTCGCTTTTTCTAAGGCTATGTCTGACTTGTCTGAGGCACTTTTCGTTGGTATTTTCTGAGGCTCAAATCTGGTTTCCTGATGCCCATTTCAGCCTGCCTGAGGGCACCATCTGAGGCAAAGTTCTATGATCATTTTCACCCTCCCTTGACAAGGATATCTGTGGCTACCTGTAGCATCTATTCGACCTGCTCAACAGATTTTTATCTGAGGCTATTTTGCTTTGTTAATGAGATATTCTTGGCCCTATTCCTGAGGTAGCTCTAAGATCAAATTTCGATCACTGAAGCAAAAATATATCCATGCAGAAAAGGTAATACTTCTGTGAACTTGAAGTTAATTTTCACATTGTCTTGGGGAGGGTTCTTCATAGGTTTATCAGAAGTTTTCAAGAAAATTTTCTGAGGAAATATTTAATACAATTTTAAACCCTAATCCAAGGGTGTCTAAGGCTTTTTCATTGTTTTCCCGAGGCTTATTTTGTTGGCATCCGAAAAATTCTGTTGAAGGGAAAGAAGCACCCTGGTCAGGGCTTAATCTAAGGGTTTTTGAGTCATTTTTCAAAAGAGTTTTGTTGAACCACTTCAGTCATTGAATAACAGTGTGTTAATTTAAGAAGCTTGTTTGAATCATCTTAAGGAGAGCACAATCTGAGCCTTGTGCTATACAAAAAATGTCAAACACTGAAGACATTAGTGACATTATCAAAGATTGCAATCAAAGATATATCAGTGATAGAAGGAAAGGGCAGAAAAGAGACATTTCCAAATCAGTGACAAAAAGATCCATGAAGAAGGAAATATGAAGTATATCTAAACCTTTCTGATGTCTGGTCAAGGGTCTATTCAAAGGGCTGACAGAAGTCTATAAAGAAGCAGAATTGAGTGGACTAAATATCTAGGCAAGTAATTGAAAGAGAATTGACTATGAGTCAAGGTTTCTTCATTTCTTGTGGTATGATCTTTTCAAACAAAGGAAAGGGAAGACTTGAGATCTCTCAAAGGCATCTTCAGGCACAACACTTGGCAGTAAGTGGCACTCTTCATATCAAGAATATTGAGGTATAAGAAATGTTATGTTCAAATTGTTGAGGCAAAAATTTGTTAGGAGAAGTATACACGGAACAGACTATATATATAAGCAGGGACAGAACCAAAGTGTTTTTGACCATTCTGTAGCAGATCTAATGACCACTTGTTGTTAAAGAATTCCAGAGGGTTTACCTTACAAAAATGTCTTGCTAATTGTGTAGACGGTCTAGCTAATTATGCAAGTTGGACACTGTTATAATTTACTCATCTGCAATTAGTGAAATATGCTTTATCGTTTTTCTTCAGCATTGAAGGCAGAAAACATCCATAAATTCAAAATCTAGAAAATTTTGTAGAGATATTGCAAGTCCATTAATGTTTTTTTCATTTCATCACCCCACACTATTTTTTGTTGTTTCTTTGGGCTTTTCCTAAATGTGTGTTTTAGTGTGGAAGGGCCACATTTTTTTCATGCAAGAATATTCTAAAGACCTATCATTTTAGGACCTGTTGCTTTGTTTGTCCATTTTATCCATTTCAAGCCATTGGTTTGGGTTGTTAATGAATCCATATAAATTACCAATGTAGGACATTTAACAATGTTTGTAGAGTGTTGTGGATTGCTTGAAGGTTTTATTTTTAAGGGTATACTCTTGTTCGGTCATGCATATCACCTTTCATAATCTTGTGGGACTCTTATTTCATGTTCATGTCATTTGGGAGATAATTGATGTAGAGTGCAGTGAGGCTTGCCTATAAATTGCATAGGAATATAAGCATGTGCTTTAAAGATGTTAATTTCCTTTGTCATCCATATTACTTTAGGCCTATGCCTTTCACCAAATTATGTTTCTGCTTGATTTTATACATAAAAACTACCTGTTATGGTACATGGCTGTCGTTTGTTGTCTACTGTTTCTCAATGTGTATCAAGTCCTAAGGAAGGGCATTCAGTGATTTTTGTAGAATGTTGTGTAACACCTTCCAAAGGTTTTCTATTTTACGGTTATAGCCTTTTTGTTTTAGTTATGCATATTACTTTTCATTTCTCTTGGACTCTTATTCAATGTTCTGGTTATCCAATAGATATTTACTATATAAAGCAACAATGCTTGCTTAGATGTTGTGAAGGACTCTTAGCATGTTCTTAAAATATATTAATTAATGCCTTATTTGTATGGTCCATGGAAATCATTTTTTTGCTCTATATATGTGTTCTCTGATGGCATTTCAATGGTATTGATTGCAGGGCAATTACCTGGAACACTGTGTAACCTGGTTTGGTCAAAATTCCCTTCTCTCGGGTTGCCAATAACGACATCTGCATGTGAAAACAATTTAGTTGATGGTGGAAAAGGAGCTTTTTGAGCTGAAATGCCTCGTTATAAACACCAATGCTGTAATCAAGGGTTGTATGCATCATTCTTATGTCTTTTTTCTACCATATTCTAGATAAGGTATGTTGTAGAATTTGGTGTAGTAATATTGTGTATTACTAGTAAATGAATTGAAGGTTCAACTAGGATCGGATTTCCCTTACACATAAGAAGGCCATCAAGTATATTGAGATGATTAGCTTTGATATAATTCATTTGTATATTAATTGTGAGAACTATTATATAAAACAGGGAATTCTCCTGTCTTGAGGAGGACCGAGTTTCCAATATCCCAATGTCGATATTTGCAACACCATAGGGACATTCTATCTTCCCTCTTAGACTAATGAGAACCCCATCGACTCCTGCCAGTTCAGGGTTTCGTTTCAAGGCACCATCAAAACAAAAAATGAAGGCTTTTTGAGTCTGACTCCACTGATGAAATTCTTGTGGAGTTATATGAATCTGCCAACATGATTGTGGACATACTTACCTGGGTCCCCGGGTCGGGAAGAAGAACAAGAATATTTAAAATTAAATTGATCTAGCAATTGAAGTTCTTACTTGTCTAGATCTTGATCTGGAATGAATTTAATTCATTTTGAATTAAGATGTTCATATAGTAGTGCTTTAGCTTTAATTTCCACCATCTCCATTTCACTCATCATCTATTTGGAAGATGGCACGATTTTTTTCCAGCCAAATTTCCAACATACGAATTTAGACAATGAAAACTAGACCCTTTCAAAATAGCCTTGCAAGATGGGAATATAATTTTTTGAACTAATTTGTTGACAAGGGCTCCCAAAAATATGTAATTTTGTGTGCTTAAAGAATGCCAAAAATGTTGCAACCTGCTCCGAAAAACTTAGACCTAAAACGTGCTCAAATATGGCATAACAAGTCTGTCATAAAAGATTATATTATTTTCCACAGGACTCAGTTCTAAAGCTCTCCTGCAGATTTGAATTTTTTTGTTCGTAAATAAGTCTCAAAACAGTCCTTTAAACATTGTCTCAAACATTCATGAACATTCCTTTAACTGCAGCCTAACAAAAGCTTATACTGCATCCCTTCCTTCAGCCTACACAGGCCTAGTGTGGCTCTTCTTGTGGCTTACATAGATTTGACAATCACAATATTGTAGGAATTTCAAAGATATGCCCAAAACCAGCGATCTGAAGTGTGTCTTTTTTTTCTCCATAGGTTGCTGTAGCATAGATAAGAAAATCATCCATAAATTTGTTGCAGGTATTTCTCTTTGTAATTTTTCTTTGACCCCATCTTCATGAATGAAAAATTCAGATAAATTAGGCTTAGATCAGGGCATTTTGCTGGGATCTTTTTAGCAAGCTTTAGGATCCCATATTCAAGATGGGAATACTCTTGGTCAGGTAGGGTATTGATAAATATAGCATCATGTTGTGGGAGAAATTATTCAAGGAAATATGAGGGGAGCTAATACTTGACTTCTTCAAGCCACAAATCCATCGTTATCATCAAGTTCATAAGTTCCAACAATTCTGGATCAAACATAGGAACAATTTTATGCTGGCCATGAAAATCAGTGTTGCAGACAGGGAGTTGTTTTATATGAGAAATTAAAGCTACCTGAATATAATTTATAGTTAGGAGAAGAAACTCCTTTGAAGATAATTTATCATACCTATGAAAAATAAGAGACAAACCTAGAAATGATTTTTCTCACTGTGTAGCTAATCAATTATGGGTTTGCATAAGTCCTCTTGTTTTCCTAGATATTCGTTTGTTCTTTCAATATGACAAGAATATTCATCTTCAATAAGGATTCCTTCAACAAATGCAATGGGACTTTATGCTTTTGTCTCATATGGTTCACAAAACGGCTTGATTATATGATCAACCTTTTTTTATTCCTCATTAGAGTCCATATCATATGTCGGATGACTTTCAAAGGAAAAAATATCAGACCTTGCATTGTTCTATTTCAAATTTAATAGGCAATGCTGATTGGAGATGCACACAATTATGGGTGCCAAAGTTTCTACCATAGTCAAAATCACAGATAGTAGTGTTGGTATCTTGAACCTTAAGGGATCTTCAAGATTTCCCTTCATTAATGATTGTCTTATTACTCTCATTCTCAAAAAAACTAGAACTACAGTTTGGTCCATTGTCTGCATTTGCGCTCAATATTTTTTCATATGTTGGTTGAATTTAGATTTTCCAATGTAGAAAAAAGGCATGGCATGATACCCATGTCATCACGTGCTAAGTCTTCTAAGGTGATTGCAAGAGTGGTAGAAATTTGTTTCCTACCCTCCTGTTGATATTCATCCTCTGCATTCAGGACCTTTTCTCACATTATCAATCATCAAAATCATTCAATAAATTTAGCATATGCTAGGAAAGATGGAATTACCTTGTATATTTATAAGAATAATTGGGTGATTAGAAGAACCGAGTAATGGTGTGTGTTGGTCGCTTTAATTGTTTTCACAATTCAAGCTCCACATAAATTTTCAACCCGAGGAAGTCTGTTTATTCCAAAGACAATAACGCACTGGATATGCTCAATTTGAAAAGAAAAAACAATGTTGTAGTAAAAAGCCACACAATTATCAATCATACAAATCTAATTATTCACACTCTGTTTAATCAAAGCTGAAGTCACTTATGTTATAGCAGAAGTAATTCCTATATTGCAGTTTAGAATCCAAATAAATGGAAATCAATCTGCAGGAAAGAAAACCAATCAACCATAATAGGAACAGGACCCTATTCCTTTAAATAGGAACTTCAGCACCTGCTGCCTGACACTAATCACTCTGTAGAAAATATAACTCAAGAGAACATGACCCTATTCCCATGAACAGGAACCTTCAGCACCTGTCTCCTGTTCCTAATCACACTGCAGGAAAAGAAAGGCAATCAATGGAAACAGGACCCTATTCCTTTGTACAGGAACCTTCAGCACCTGCTTCCCAGCATAATACATTCAAACAAATGACAGAAATAGATCTCTCAACTTCTTAAGAATGAATGTACTAAACACATGCAGCGTTAAGGAAACAGAATACTCAATGAACTACAGAACTGTGTAACTGGTGTTTCAGCAAACAGAATTAAGTAAAGTGCGAATAGCATAAAGAAATTAAACAAACTATAGGAACAGTCGGGTGAATCTTGTGAGGAAGGCGGGCCCTTTCCCTCTCACAAGATTCCCCAGGGAAAGAATTAAATTGGAGCGCTCAAAAGGAAATTTTATTCATCTGTCAAAAGAAATGATACATTACAAATGGAGTCTAGCTCCAGTTCTCTCAAACACAATTCTCTCCTGTAGCTTTCAAACTCGAACTCCCTTCTAATGATGATGTCTCCTCTTTTTAAAGAGGAGACATCTCTTACAATTACATGAGAGCAAATCTACGTTTATCCCGAATCTGTTCTTCTTTCTTAAAACAGGCTATTCTGTTCTTCCATAAAAAGATATTGTTACAAAAGATACCAAAGGAGTACTATCTTCAGAATAATCTGTGTAACCACGTCTTCATGTTGTTTCCATTGTTCCACAAAATGCTCTTCCAGAATTGCAAATTACGAATAGTGGCGGAATTTGCGTGCCTGCTGGTTGTTTCAGCAACGGAGTCGACTGTTTCAGCAACGACCGATTGTTCCAGCACAACATATAACCTATCTGCGATCTTTTAGACTTATGTTAGCAACAATCTACTTCAATTAATGATAAAATATAAGAGTAATATGGAATTATATGTAAACAGATTAAACATATAATAAAGAAGAGGATTTTATATACCTTGGGATAAAGTAAATGAAAATGATGATGGAATCCTTTTTAAACATGGTTATAAAAGGTAAGGTGGTGTCAAAATATATAGTAAAAATGATACATAGTGAGGTCCTAACATCCCCCCCAGCTGAAAGTGTTGCATGTCCTCAGGCAACTCCTAGTCTGAGTTAGAGTCTGAGTACTGACTCTGTGCATGCAAGTTGCTCAAGCAGTAGCTGGAGAAGGTGGCTTCTGTTGGAGCTCGGAATCCTCTATTGTTCTGCAATTTCTGCCATGCTATAGCTTCATCTCTGCCAACCAATTGGTAGTGACACTGATATTTCTCTGAAGGCAGCCATAGAATTGGAAAATGAAAACGGTAACCAATCCAGTTTTCTCCACAATGCCGAATACATCTGATATAATTAGGTACCCTGGAAAGTGCAGCTTGAAGATTATCAGGGCTAAAAGGGTGATAGTCTTGTATTTCCTTACATGACTGCTGCCAAAACATAGTGTTGGCCTTCAATGCAGCAGCCTCCTTTACTCTGATTTGCTGTTGACACTTTAAAAGTGTTGAAGCCTGTAGTTGTTGCATGTACCTATGCATTCCTGGCTTCTGTAAGAATTGGTGATATTGTGCTACAAACATGGCCGGACTTAAAGGTTCTGGTCTAATCCAAAGGAGCCTATTCTCCTCATTATGACTACTTGCAATAAACACAGTTTGCCAGGTGAGCTGATTGGCCAAAAATGAAACAAATGCCCTTATTTGTACATCACCTGCAATTGGAGTGAGATTGACTCTTCTATTCTTAGGTATGGGCTCGTTATGGAGATAAAGTTCACACAACAAATGTTGGTCACTTTCAGGGGCCTCAGCAAAAGTCTTAACAAATTTTTCCGCAGTAAGAAATTCCTGAGGTATGCCATCCTTTATTGCCTTCAATTGAAAATAAACCAAACGTTCGGAGAGGAAGAGAGAGTAATTCACAGAGGGTTTTCGGGTGGCCATCAACTTTTTCACTAATGAAAACATCAAAACCATCTTTTCCTTTGATTCCTTGACTTCCTTCTTGGAATCCCTGAGCTGTTGTAATGTCTGTTCCCAACTATCCCAGTTGGCATACATGTGATTCTGCCATGCTAACTTATGCTGCTGTAATATTTTATCTTGCTCTACAACATATTGTTTCTTCCATTTGTTCATAAGTTCTAATTGATTCCATGGCAGGGTCTGTGTCCCTGCATTAGAAGTACTGGGTTGGGGCTTTGTCTGAGTGGCTGAACTGACTAACTCAGGGCTAGATATATGTAGTTGAGGCATTGTTTTAGTGGCTGAGCTGACTAGCACAGGGCGAGATATCTGTGGTTTAGTTTCTTCTTCCAAACTTTTTGAGAGCCCTACTGGTTCTTGTGGTGCAGTAGGGCATTCTTCTTTAATTGCAGCTGATGTAGATGCCTCAGATACCTGAATTTTGACTACTTTGTACCCTGCCTGCTGGTAAATATTACCACACTCATGGCACATGTATTCTCTGCATGGATCCTTATTTTGTGCTGATGCTGTGTGTGCTAGCATGTAGAGATTTAATTCTCTATCAAAGGCTTCTCGTGCCATGGTTAATTCATTCTTATAGGCTTCTAGTTCAGACTTCAAAAACTCATTTTCCTCCAATAAGGATGCCATAGTGTGTGAACCCTGTGTGCTAGTTGATTCTGCTGGGGTTGCCTTCTGATCCACAGCTGTAGCTGGTTCTTGTGGAGCAGCTACAGTTGGTTTCCCTGTATTATCATGCTTGGTGTATGATTCTTGTACCACAGTGGCTGGTTCTTGTGTTTCAGCCTCTGGGTAAATGACTGGTTCTTGTGTGGCAGTCACTGTTTGAGCCATAAATGATGTCGTATTATCCCGGGGCACTGGTTCTTGTGTGGCAGTGCCACCGGACAAGACGGGTTGGGGAATTTGAAATGGGGGTGAGGAGTGAAGTTTTAATAGAATAGTGGCGGGGTCAGGGGAAATGGGAGTAACTCCTGTTTCAACACTCATTTTCATTTTCCTTTTTGGTAGGAAAGCAGAGAAGTCACTGTCTTTCCTTTTCTTTGTAGGGGAAGATTCTTTTCTAGGGGAAGGGCTTTCGGAAGAAGTGAAAATTTGGAATGTGGCCCTTGTTCGTCTTTTGAGACAGAGACTGTTGGGGTTCTTCTCTTCCTTTTATGGGTAGGTGGGGATGGGGGTGTTAGAGAGTCATCGCTAGGGATAGAAATAGTGGGAAGGGGTGACTCTACTAAGTGGGACGAACTTGGGGGTAGGTCAACTGGTTCTGAGGACGGAATTACTGGGGAGTTTGGGATATCGTCCAGTTGCCCTTCATAAGGACTCTCAGGAGCTTCTTGGGAACTTTCGGCTTGTTGGGGGATTTGGGCCTGCTGGGGAATTTCAGCCTGCTGGGGAATAAGGAGTGGATTATTCAGAGGGGGGTTTTGCTGAGCAAAACCCCTCTGAATTAATAATTGGCATAAACGGTGATGGGTAAGGGATGACAATGGGAATTTAACCCGTCTGCAATAATAGGACATGTTTTTGATACAACCAAGTAGATAATAGGGAATATTAACTAATCGACCATTCCTTAAATGATTCATCAAAACGAAGTCGTGTTGGTAGACTACCTGGTAACGCCCTTCGCATGTCAAGTAGTGCTTGATGAATTCTGCTACTGTTGGCCATGGTCGAGGAAGTGAATGCAGACTTATTCCGCGGCCTTTAAGTTCAACTGGTTCATCTGGAAGAAGAAAATCTTGCTGTGCATTTAAAATAACTTGCTTCCTAGTGAACCAGTGAGTCCCGATAACTGGCAAACCTGAAACTTGAGCTATTTCCTCCTCTGTAACTGAAATGCGGACCCCTTGAACCACTGAGAAATTCCCCTGAAGGTTCTGTGCGAACTCTAAAACTTGCTGCTGATCAAATTCTCCTAACCTTTCGAAGTATGCTGTCCATCCTGCTTGTTGAAAAATTTGATAGGCCTCTGGGAACATTTGAAGAAGAGTTATCGAACCAGGCTCGTGTCTGATAGCCGAACCTCCCATGGCTACTAGCTTGAGTCACATGCAGAGGCACAAAAGACAGAAACACAGGCTTTGGTCAAGCTAATTGTTGCAACAGAGGATGCGGAGTCTCAATGACGGCGGAAATGGAATGAAGAATGATGGAGGATTGGTTAATGTGAAATGATTATTCAGTTTTCGAAATCCCCCCCCCCCTACGTATGGTGCAATGATGATTGAGCGTGTGGAGATTTCAATCATTATGAGCGAGATCCTCTCTTTAAAATATAATTTAACTGCATTACATTAAAACCACATACCTTACATTTTTACCTTTGGTTCAATAATTCAAAGTGTAGAGTGCTTCATAATGGCTTGATATTAATGGAAGAATCTGTAGATTTCTCTGAAATTTAGAACAGGAGCATAACAGGATCTGCTCAGTACTGAATAATTTTCACCCAAAGGATCTGAAGAGTAAAAGTGGAGAACTGAAAATATTGTACAGCAGAGGAAAGAAATGATGTTTTAATGATGACAGGTTGCTGAAACTGGTGTTTCAGCAACGGAAAAATGAACGACATGTTGCTGAAACTGGTGTTTCAGCAACGGGAAAAATCAGGAAAAATGGGATATAATGACTTGGGTTTGAAACAAGTGGGGGAAGTGTTTGAGAGGGGGTAAATTCAGCAGTAAGGGATAGGAAATACTAACTGAAGGATGATATTTCAGGAATTGTAGAAGTGGGAAAAATGGAAAAAGGGAAATAATGTAGAAATGGAATGAAGGGATATTGCTAGGAAATGGGGTAAAATGAAGGGAACAAGCTTCTGTGATTGAAGCTTCATATCTTCTTATGATGGATCTGTCCTCCTTAATGAGCTTTTCCAGAATCTGCAAAATTCAATTGTAATATGCCAACCCTTGACAGGGATTATTAGTTTTAAATCTAATCTAATCTAATACTAAAAAAACAGTGCAAAAAATTAAATGCTGTGAGGAGCAGAAGACTCCCCTAGAAAAAGATAATGAATATCAGTCATGCAAGCAGTCTTGAAATCCTCTTTAGAAATAGGGCGCTGGTATAAATGAAGCCTATGACCATTGACTAGTAGAGGTGTTTTAGAATCATCAATTGTTAGAAGTCTTACCGTTCCATTAGAAAAAACATCTACCTCATATGGTCCAAGCCAACGTGTATGTAGCTTACCCTGAAAATTTTCAAACCGAGAGTCATACAATAAGGCCCAATTACCTTTTTGGAACTGCTTGTGTTTGATAATTTTATCATGCCACTTCATTCTCTATTTTTGAATCATGGTTGTTTGGTGAATGGCATCTAATCTCTTTTCATCCAATTCAAGAAGCTGCTGCAACCTAGCTGTCTGCACATCAGTCAAATCAAGATTAACAACTAAAGCAGTTCTTAGAGTTTTGATTTCAAATTCCACAGGAAAAACAACATTTTTACCATAAACTAATTCATAGGGAGAAAAACCTGTAGTGTTTCTCCAAGTAGTTCTGTAAGCCCATAGTGCTTCAGGGAGCCTTTGAGACCAATCCTTCTAGTTGTCCTTCACTGTTTTAGTTAGAATGGCTTCTAATACTTTATTTGTTCTTTCCACCTGCCCATTGGCCTGGGGGTGGTATGGTGTAGTCATTCTATGATGAATATGATATTTTTGAAGGGTATACTTAAAACCATGAGAATTGAATGGAGGTCCTCCATCTGTAACTAGCTCTCTAGGAATTCCAAATCTAGTGAAGATTTCTTCAAATAAGAAAGCTAGGACAACCTCTTCATTGGCTCTGATAAGTGCTTTGGCCTCCACCCATTTAGTCATATAGTCTGTAGAGACTAATATATAAGTTCTTTGATTGGATGGAGGATTAATGGGTCCTATGAAGTCCAAGGCCCATCTTTCAAATGGTTCAGAAACTACCTGGGGGTTTAGTGGCATTTGATCTCTATGATTGGGTTGACCCATTCTCTGGCAGTTGTCACAAGCCCTCACATATTTCTTTGCATCCTTAAATAATGAGGGCCAATAGTAACCCATCCTCAAAATTTTGTGTGCTATTCTTTTATCAGCAAAATGCCCTCCACAAGGGCCATCATGACAAGCTTTCAGTATGTCATACACTTCATCTTCCCTAATGCATCTTCGGATTTCCTGATCAAGCCCTGTGTAGAAAAGACACCCACTTATCCAGCTATACCTGGCACTTTGTTGAACAATTCTTCTCTTTTCTCTGTATGACATGTGTGATGGTAATTTTCCTGCAACCAAATAATTAGCAATATCCACATGCCATGGAGAGTGAGCAGAAACTGCAAACAAATACTCATTAGGAAAAGAATCATCTACTGGAATATCATTGTCAGTTTTTAACCGTGAAAGGAAATCAGCCACCACATTTTCTTTACTAGGCCGATCTACAATTGTGATATCAAATTCCTGCAGTAATAATAGCCATCTGGTAACTCTAGCATTTGTAACAGATTTGTTCATTAAATACTTGATAGCTGAGTGGTCAGTGTGCACAAAAGTAGAATAACCAGTGATATAGTGTCGAAATTTATTAATGGCATAAATTACTGCAAGAAACTCCTTTTCGGTAACTGTATAATTAAGCTCAACAGGGGTCATATTCTTACTGATAAAGTAGATAGCATAAGGAAGATGATTTTCCTCTTGTCCCAAGACAGCTCCAATTGCAGTGTCTGAAGCATCAGAAGATATATGAAAAGGGAGGGCCCAATCAGGCCCCCTCAAAATAGGAGCAGTAGACAACTGATGCTTGAGTTCTTCAAAAGCTTTCTGACAAGAATTAGTCCACTTAAATTCAACATTTTTCATAAGCAACACAAATAATGGAGAAGCTATCTTAGAAAAATATTTAATAAATCTTCTGTAGTATCCAGCATGTCCTAGAAAACTTCTCACATTAGTTTGTGTTTTAGGAACAGAAAGATTCAGAATGACCAATATTTTAGATGGATCTACCTGAATACCTTGAGATGAAATAAAATGTCCAAGCACTACTCCTTCACTCATCATCATATGACATTTTTCAGTACTTAGGGAGAGGTGAGCTTGTATACATCATCTAAGTACCTTCTCAAGATTTTGTAATGCATCTTCAAAAGACACACCATAAGGAGTAAAATCATCCATAAATATTTCCATAGAGTCATTCAGCATATCAGAAAAAATTCCTATAACAGCCCTTTGAAAAGTTGCTGGTGCATTACATAGCCCAAATGGAAGAACTCTATAAGCAAAAGTTCCCAAAGGGCTAGTGAAAGTGGTCTTGTCTTGGTCTTGGGGTGCAATTCTAATCTGATTATACCCACTGAATCCATCTAGAAAAGAAAAGAATTTCTTCCCTGCCAGACTATCCAACACCTGATCAATGAAGGGTAAAGGAAAGTGATCCTTTTGAGTAGCTTTGTTCAAGGCTCTATAGTCAACACATACTCTCCATTTCCCGTTTTTCTTAGGGACAATTACCAATGGGGAAACCCATTCACTGTCAGATATGGGGTATAAAAATCCTGCATTAAGCAATTTCTAAATTTCTTCTTTAACAATTTCTCGTAAATTAGGGTTCATTCGTCTTTGGGGTTGACAGACTGGTCGGCATCCCTCTTTAATGTAAATTCGGTGAGTACATAGTTTGGAAGAGATCCCTTTCATATCTGTGTAATCCCATGCAAATGCTTCCTTATATTAATGCAATAACTTCATTAACTGCTGTGTTTCAGCAACTGTTAGATCAGGATTTATGTTTAATGTCTTGCCAGGTTCAATTTCAACTGTTATGCTTTTAGATGAGATGGTGGTTAATGTCTGAGATGATTCTTCAGATTAAATCTTTTCTTGGGTATCTGTTTCAAAAATTGCAGTCAATTGATTGTGTGTTTCAGCAATTACAGAAGAAGGTTCACAAATAAAATTATTAATTATTTCATCCTCTGTATTTTCTTTAAGAGTTAAAGCTTGCCCAATAGTTAGAATAGGCTGAACATCATTATCATCATAATCCATCCACATAGAATCTTCATTATTAATTATGGGAGTAGCATGAGGATAAAGAGTAAGCTGTTTAGTTTCATAACCATTAGAAATTGTCATTGAACCAGATCTGCAACTGATAAAGGCATCAGCTGTGGCCAGCCATGGCCTCCCTAGAATTAAGCGGTGTCCCCCCAGCTTTGTTTTAGTCTGCAATACAACAAAGTCAGCTGGGTAATTCTAGGATTCAACTGAGATAAGTAGATCTTCAACAACTCCTTCAGGTTTAATTGTAGAACGGTCAGCCAACTCTAGAATGGTAGGTGTATCTCTGATTGTGTTATTCAGCTGTAACATTTGTGAAGTTTCAAGAGTCATTATGTTTATTGCAGCACCTAAATCTACCAGAACTTGAGGAATCATTGTTTTACCAATCTGAACTGTCACGGTAGGATGGCCGGGATCACCATATTTCACAGGAGGGGTTTTTCCGGACATTAATGCAGATAAGTCACCCATCACATGTACTGTAAGAGGATCTTTAGTTTTCCTACCATGTTTCTTAACACAAATATCCCTTATTGTTCTGGCATAAATTGGTACATCTCTTAATGCTTGTAAAAGTGGAATTTTAACATACAAGTTTTGCAATTCCCCTAAAAGATTAAAAGCAGGTGTTTCAGGCGTTCTAGTTAAAACCAAATGCTCGGGGAATGGTGGTTCTGTTATTTCAACACTTTTGTTAGAAGGTGGTTGTGCTTTCTTATGTTTCTCAGTTTCCTCTTTATCAGAATCAGAAGAAGTTATGTCATCAATAATAGGCTCTACTATTTTCCCAGATATTAAATGAATATCATTACATTGCATAGTAGGAAATATAGACTGATTCTGAATATCAATGAATTGCACAACTTTATTATTGGGGTTAGGATTTGGTTGCATAGGTAGCTGGGGTCTCATTTGGTTATTTGGCGGAGCATTTGATGGCAGAGGAAGTGGTTGTTGGAATTGGGGCAATTGATTTGGGTACGGGAGTTGTTGTCTTCTCCAATTTGAATTCCAAGGGTTAAAAGAAGATGACTGCTATGGAGGCCAAGGAGTCCACATTGTAGGATCAACAAAGGGAGGGTTTGATTGTTGCATGGGTGGGAAATTCATTTGATTAAAGGGTGGGTATTGCATTTGATTAAAGGGAGGGTAATTTGTTTGAACGAAAGCAGAATAATTATTCCAACAATTAAATGGAATACTAGAGTTCATACCTTGTCCTTTTGGTTGCCATTGTCTTCTTTGAGTTAGCAGGTAAACTGCTTCAGCTTCTTCTTCTGTTGGTTGCAATGCTGCCTTTATTCCTGGTAGAGATGGAAATTGTTTTGTTTCGTGATCTTTCTCACAAAGGGTACAGATTGGTATTTTGTCCAGTGGGCATTCCCTTAGTGGATGTTTTTCTCTGCACTTCGGGCAAAAGACAGCCAGAGTTGCTTCTGCTTCAGCATGCTTCTTCTTAACCTGCAAAGTGTCAATTTGTGAAGCAAAAGAACTTAACATCTCAGTTTTAAATTCTTCAAGTAAATTACCTATTTCAGCTCTTGTTTCTCCCCCACTGGCTGATTTCTGCACTCTTGAATAGGTGGGATCTCTATTACTTACTATGTTCCTTGCAGCTCCCCTTGAACACCTCTTACAAAGTTCAAAAATCTCATCATATGATTCTTTAGATATATCTCCCTTGCCAAGCATGTTTAACATGTCTAAACAATCATCCCTTAAACCTCTAAGTAATATTGTTTTGCGAATTTCCTTACTTATATTCGGATGATCAGATCTCTGTATATTGTATTGCAACCTTTCTACATAGTCCTCCAAATTCTCGTCCGGCTTTTGTGCCATATTGAATAGTTCATCCTTGTTTTCTCTCGTCCGGCAGTACTCTTGATATTTAAGCAGAAATTTCTGTTTCATCTGCTCCCAAGTTGTGATTACCTAACTCCCAAGGCTCATGAACCATCTTAAAGCATTTCCTTTTAAGGTTGCTGGAAACAGTTTAAACTTTTGAGCATTAGTAACATAATCATAACTTCTGCATAATATATCAAATTCAAAAAGAAATTCATCCGGATCTTCAGAGGATAAACCATGAAAGTTAGGTAAAGCTGACAATGGAATGTTTTTCATAGGAGTTGTTCCTATAGGGAGATCACTAATAGGAAATCCCAAGGTAGAGAGAGAATTTTCATCCTTTCCTTCTCCTTCAGGATCTACACGTCCTCCACCAAAGAAATCTTCATTGTTTCCTTCCATTGTCTGTTCTCCTACTGCACTTTCTCGATCGTCAAGATCTTCGACTGGCTCTTCAATGTTCTCCACTGGTCGTCCAACACTCTCTATTATTTCCTCAATGTGCTCTGCTGAATTGCTAGCACTTTCTTCTGACTCTCCAGCACTGACTACTGGTTCTTTAATCACTGGCTCCTCTATATTTTCAGGACCCACAACTTCCTCTGTTTTGTAATATGATTGAGGGGAGTGTTGAAGTTTTGGTCTTCGAGAACTTAATCTCTGTGATGATTCAGCCTTTGATACAATCTCGTCAATGAAAGTCTTTCTTCCTCCCCTTCCTTTGCCTTTGCCACCCGTGGGGTTAGTTTTCTTCTGGTTTCTGCGTCCTCTCATACAATCTGCACATCTGAAAAGAAAATATTAATGCTTTCGAAATCTATAATTTCCTTCCCTGGCAACGGCGCCAAAATGTTGGTCGCTTTAATTGTTTTCACAATTCAAGCTCCACATAAATTGTCAACCCGAGGAAGTCTGTTTATTCCAAAGACAATAACGCACTGGATATGCTCAATTTCAAAAGCAAAAACAATGTTGTCGTAAAAATCCACACAATTATCAATCATACAAATCTAATTATTCACACTCTGTTTAATCAAAGCTGAAGTCACTTATGTTATAGCAGAAGTAATTCCTATATTGTAGTTTAGAATCCAAATAAAGGGAAATCAATCTGCAGGAAAGGAAACCAATGAACCATAATAGGAACAAGACCCTATTCCTTTAAATAGGAACTTCAGCACCTGCTGCCTGACACGAATCACTCTATAGAAAAGATAACTCAAGAGAACAAGACCCTATTCCCATGAACAGGAACCTTCAGCACCTGTCTCCTGTTCCTAATCACACTGCAGGAAAAGAAAGGCAATCAATGGAAACAGGACCCTATTCCTTTGTACAGGAACCTTCAGCACCTGCTTCCCAGAATCATACATTCAAACAAATGACAGAAATAGATCTCTCAACTTCTTAAGAATGAATGCACTAAACACATGCAGCGTTAAGGAAACAGAATACTCAATGAACTACAAAACTGTGTAACTGGTGTTTCAGCAAACAGAATTAAGTAAAGTGCGAATAGCATAAAGAAATTAAACAAACTACAGGGACAGTCGGGTGAATCTTGTGAGGAAGGCGGGCCCTTTCCCTCTCACAAGATTTCCCAAGGAAAGAATTAAATTGGAGCACTCAAAAGGAAATTTTATTCATCTGTCAAAAGAAATGATACATTACAAATGGAGTCTAGCTCCAGTCTCTCAAACACAATGTTCTCTTGTAGCTTTCAAACTCGAACTCCCTTCTAATGATGATGTCTCCTCTTTTTAAAGAGGAGACATCTCTTACAATTACATGAGAGAAAATCTACGTTTATCCCAAATCTGTTCTTCTTTATTAAAACAGGCTATTATGTTCTTCCATAAAAAGATATTGTTACAACAGATACCAAAAGAGTACTATCTTCAGAATAATCTGTGTAACCATGTCTTCATGTTGTTTCCATTGTTCCACAAAATTCTCTTCCAGAATCGCAAATTACGAATAGTGGCGGAATTTGCGTGCCTGCTGGCTGTTTCAGCAACGGAGTCGACTGTTTCAGCAATCGCTGATTGTTCCAGCACAACATATAACTTATCTGCGATCTTTTAGACTTATGTTAGCAACAATCTACTTCGATTAATGATAAAATATAAGAGTAATATGGAATTATATGTAAACATATTAAACATATAATAAAGAAGAGGATTTTATATACTTTGGGATAAAGTAAATGAAAATGATGATGGAATCCTTTTTAAACATGGTTATAAAAGGTAAGGTGGTGTCAAAATATATAGTAAAAATGATACATAGTGCGGTCCTAACAGTGTGGTTGGTCTTGAAAAGTAAAAATTAATTTTCTTTCAAGAGTCTGTTAGGGTCTTCAAATGACCAAGCAAGACATGGCCTCCAAATATCCACTCCTCCTCGATAATATAGTCCTAAATTTCCATGTGAGGAATATCCAAGGTCTGTTGAAACTTGAAGTAATGCACTTCTTTCATTGCTTTGTTTCTTACAATATTTTTGTGTAGATAGAGTCTGAGTCACTTGGTTCATTTTTGTCTTTGAATTTAACTGTAATGTTAGACTTATAATCATTCATTGGCTTGCATTAAGTAGCGACCATTGTTGATCCCTTTAACACATGATGATTTTGTATAAACGGTTGACAAAGTTTTCTTGAAACTTTAAGGTATGTCTAAATTCAAGTTTTAAATTTCAAATTTAGTGAACACAATGACATAGGATGAATTTTCCTCTTCAAGAATTATCGTCCTAATTTTTTTTTTCTTAGGTACCTTGATCAAAGGTTCTTGTCTTTGCTCATCAGGGGGATGGTTACGTTCATACACCATAAGCTCTAGTATCTTGCTATGATAGTCACATCAATTACCTCTTTCTTCTAGGTTGTGATTATGACTAGGCTTAATTTCTCGACATTATCCACCCAAACTGAAGTTAAGGTGTGGTTGGGTTCACTAGGGGAGTATAGTTTCTATGACAACAATATCAATGTTTATTCAATTGATGGTTAGATCACCGTCTTTTCTACTATTATGAATTCATTGTACTTGGATGCTAAAAGAGTTTTGACACAATCCTTTCCCTTATATCTAGTTTCCACAACCCCTAAAGGGAATTTTTGGAGGTGACCATGGTCTAGCCATTCAAAACTTAGAAATGTGAAGAATAAACAATCTGAATGAAGAAGTGATAATGTTAGACAAAACTGCAGCAATATTTTTGTTAATTCTGTAATTGGAGAGAATCAAGATCTTGTAAATGTTCTCCATCCTGGGCATGGGACTATTAATCCATGAGGGCTTTAGCAATACATCCGGTCTCCAAGAATGCCTCCAAAATTTGCTTCTTCAAGTCTTCAATAGATCTTCAACAATACCACAAGGATGTCTGCCTTAGTAAGCGACCTATATAAACATGGAAAATATTCAATAAGACTCCTTCAATAAGGTTCAATGATTATTCTCCAATCTTAAAGAATTCTTCAAAAAGGCTCCCAAAAATATGTAACTGTGTGTGTTTAAGGAATGCCAAAAATGTTGCAACCTGCTCCAAAAAACTTAGACCTGAACCGTGCTCAAATATTCCATAACAAGTCTTTCATAACATATTATATTATTTTCCATAGGATTGAGTTCTGAAGCTCTCCTATAGATTTGAATTTTTTAGATCGTAAATAAGGCTCAAAACAGTTCTTTAAACACTATCTCAAACAAGCATGAACATGCCTTTAATTGCAGCCTAACACAATCTTATAATGCGTCCCTTCCTGCAGCCTACAAAGGCCTAGTGTGGCTCTTCTTGTGGCTTACACAGATCTGACAATCAAAATGTTGTAGGCATTTTAGAGATATGCCCAAAACCAACGATCTGAATTGTGTCTTTTTTTTTCTCCATATTTTTCTGTAGCATAGATAATCGGAGTTCTGGTTGACTGTTGTCCTCAATATTTTGAGCTTTCACATATATTATTGCAATTATAGATCAGAAAATCCAAGTTTGAAAAACGTATAAATATATTTTCCCAAATATATCCTTAACTATCCTCCTCGGCCTTAGTTCACCTTCTGTGATTCTTCTTTGAAATCTTGACCGAAACTAATGGATAAAATGAAGAGTGTGGATTTCTATTTATAGTGGTTTGAAATTTGATGAAGAGACACGTCTCTTGGACGACATGTAAAGCCTACACTGTTGGAAATATTGTCATTGATGGCAAAGGAGGTAGCAGATGCAGAGACAGGAATAGTTACAAGGAACAGAGGCAGATGCAGAGACAGGTAGAGGAAGAGGAAACGAATATAAAGGAGAAAAGCAGAGACACAACTGTTATTGCAGAGAAACAACTGTTATTCCGAGAATATTTTACACAGCCGGGCATTACACATAACATAAATTACATTCTAGGAATCGCATGCTCCAGTGGCAAAGTATTGTGCTTTATATTCAAATGCGCAGTGTGAATGGAGCGGAACTATATTCAAATGCGCAGTGTGAATGGAGTGGAACCATGGTCGTAATAGAATAAATCACAACGGTGAGATGCGATGAATAGTTATTTATATATATAATTGAAATCGTGGAGGACCGGAACCTGGAGTGAAGAACAGAACCGTGACCGAGAGGAATAGTGACGGTGGTTTGGAGCAAAACTGTGGGTTTCATCGCACCACCATCCATCGGACAAGCGGTATTCCCAAATTCGCAACGATTCCATAGAGCAACTGACACGCGTCCCTGAGCGAATTTGAAAACCACTGTTTAAAGTGTGGCATCGCACGTTATACATCGACTGAAGACGCTGAGCGATATTTATATAGACTGTTGATCTGGAGGCTCGACATCGGACGGTGATTGCACATTGGACTTTCCCGGAGTTTAACCAAGGTACGCGGAAGTTAACCAGATGTGGTACAAGCATTTGATTGGGCCATCGTATATATCTGTGGGCTCGGAGCCAAGGTTTACTATACGGTTATTTGTTGAAAACAGAGCGGTTGATTTAATATAAAGTGCGATGGGTTATAACTTTAAGTTCTAAGGTTCAGAGATATATTTATATATGTTTAAGTGGGGAACGTAATACAGTTTGTTGATATAAAGGTTATAAACACTGCCACAGTTTATTTAACAGTTTGAATCGGGAATATGCGTACACGAAGATATATTTATATACTGTGCTAAAGTCATAAGGTTGGGTTTTATTACGATTTGACCACAGTTTTGAAAAGCCGAGAGTTGATTTTACCAAAGGTTCTGTAGTTGAAACTATTCAAAAGGAGTTTTTAAATTCAAAGAATTTGGAATATGTGGGTCCAGATATATATAGTCCCGTGTGAAATACTGTAAAGATTGAAAAATGAATGAATTTATATGTATGGTTTTATAACCATGGAAAAATGAAACATCCGCATTAATTCATTTTTGCCTAGATTTAAAATCAGAAGGTATATATGCAGCAGGTGCACAAAAGCACAGTGAACAGGTGAATAAACACAGGGATAAAAGCATGGGTCTGACAGAGGTAAACATATATTACAGGTCTGACAGGTATACATTCACAGGTGCACACAATTACAGTGAACCAAGGTACACAGAACAGCCACTCAACAACTGCAGAAAAGACAAAGCCAGTAAATCCAAAATCCAGAAAAGAAGCTGAGTGGAATTGAGATGTATAATTGAAAAATGTAAATGTAAATATTTTTTATATTGTTTGTGATGCAAAGGCAAGTATCCTAAGGAAAATAAAACTCCCACTGTAGCATGGAAATTTGTACATATTGTTATATTTTAAAATTGAGTTGGATAAAGGAATAAGAAGACAGAAGCCAAAGAGTCATGATTGTTCACTCCAAATTCTTTATGAAATACAAACAGTCATGTGAGAATTTATATATATAATATCAATTTGATATGATCAAAGAGAGGTTAGAGAGAGAAAATATAGAGAAAGCAGAGTATAGAAGTGTAAGGTAGAGAAGACTAAGAAAATAAGAGCAGAAAGAGAAGCTACATAACAGAGCTGATATCTGAGGTAAATCAACAAACCTTCAGTTTGAAAAATTGAGGAAGTTGGAGCTTCCCTATCAAGTTGCAACTTGATAGCTGTCAGTTGTAGCTGACTGAGGTTGGAGCCTCCTATAGGTTGGTGCCTGGAGAAAATTGAAGGGAGTTGGTGCTTCCTTGCAAGTTGTAGCTTGCAGAATTGAGGTTGGAGCCTCCTGTAGGTTGGTGGCTGCAGAAAAACAGTGGTGAGAGGGAGTTGGAGCTTGCCTTTTTATCACAACAATAATAAGATGTGGTTTTATCCCTTTATGGGTTTCCACTTATATCTAGTGTCTCTATGCATGATGTTTATGTGTTGAACTGATTTATATCATCTGATTAATACCTGCTGCTCTCATATTAAGTCTGTTGTTATATTATATTAATACTTGCTGCTCACATTCTAAGATTACTGACATATTAAGTTGGATATGAAATGAAGGTGTAAATAAGGTTTAATAGAAAGTTTAAAATATCATGAATGTCTTAAACTGATTCACCCCCCCCGCCCCCTCTCAGTTTAACTAAGGGTTCAACATACACAAGTCGGATTAGGTCGGCTCAATGTCAGAGTTAATTTCCTTAACTTAAAAAATCAATATCTCCAAAAATATTTGGTGTTTCGAGGCAAGTAAGGGCTCGTTAGAAAGGGAAAAATATACTCTACAAGATGGTATAGGATCCATTTTGAAAGGTTGCCTCTAAGGTGGTGAATTTTTTTTTTATTTGTGACTGCACTTGAATTATTTAGTGCAAAAAATGATGAGGACAATATGGCTTCTTTGTTTGGCTTTTCCATTGTTTGTCTTCTCCATTATTTGGCTTCTTTATCATCATAGGAACATGTAGGGCATCCACGTCATCATGATAATGTCTAGCAATGAGTGCATCGCTCATGTCATCACATAATGGTGTAGTGATATGTTATAGTGTAGCATTATTAGGAGAAATCGAAAATAGTTTTCCAACCCTCAAATGATCTCCAACCATGATCATCATATGTCATCATCAAGTATCAAAGTGTATGACATCATCACATAACATTAAGGGTTAAGATCTAGATCAAGTGCATGCAACATTAGATCAAGGACTTCTTAGGGCTTCTTTCATTGGTGGTTTGACTTCTTCATGATTTGACATCTTCATTGATGGCATGACATCATCATCTTGAACCAGACATATCAAGAATATTGACATCTCGGTTAATGTCATATTGACATCAATGACAACCTTGACCAACAAGAGGAAGATGTGAACCTTCCAGAACCATCCAAAATAATAACCGGTGTTGTCAAGAGTAAGACTTCTTCAAAAGAGCCTGAGAAGCAAGTCCTGAAAGAAGTGGATGACTGGGAAGATGCAGTCGAGCTTTCAACTCCTATGAATCAAGTAGCTATTTTAGTTACTGAATGTTCAGGAGACAAAAAGTACTCTAGTGATTTTTTGTTGACAATCAAGGATCAGTGAAAATATCTACCAAATCATTTTGAAATTTGTCTAGACATTATTGAATTACTAGTAAATTCCCAAGAACTTGCAAGTAATGTAGGAGAGGCTGATGCATTATCAAGAACTACAAGAGGACTTGACAGGAAACTGAGTGGGAATTATCTACTTGAATGTCGTGCGAGAAATATGGCTAGTTTGGATGATGATAGATGGGCCAAGCCAGTGGATGCTCTTACTAATGGTTGTGATATGTGGATGGACGCAGATCTTAGTGGTTCCTCTGTTGTGTTTCACATTGGCCAAGGTTATAATACTGGATTTGCAAGAAATACCTATGCAGTAAAAATGCGTATGAATGTCATCCTTCCTGGAGGGCCTTATGTACAAGCACCACTTACACAAGTTGGAGTAGTGAGAATAATTCTGATGCTGATAGGTGGCAGCATGCATCTGGTTCACAGAAGGGTTTGATTCCTCCTCCACGGCCTTCTCTGCCCACAATTCATTTATTAGAGAACCAATATGAAGTGGGCAAGGTTTCTAATGAGGATTAGTTGAAAAAAAGACAAATTAAATCCATCCTTAATAAATTAATGCCCCAAAACTTTAAGAAATTTTTTGAATAGGTCAAAGAAGTGAAAATTGACTTTGAATCATTGCTTCATGGTATAATATCTCAAATATTTGACAAAGCCTTCATGGAGCTGTATTTTTGTGAAATGTATGCAAAATTCAATTTTCAACTTGCTGCAGGAATACCATCATTTTATGAAGATAATGAGAAGGTTGTTTTCAAGCAAGTTATTTTGAACAAATGTCAGGAAGAATTTTAAAAATATGAACGAGAAGAGGCAGAGGCTAAGAAATCAAAAGAGCATGGTGAAAAAATCCTTTCAGCAGAAGAAATACGGGAGAAGAAGGTTGCAACACGACGACGAATGCTAGAAAATATAAGGTTTATTATTGAGCTTTATAAAGAAAGTATGCTTACCGAAAGAATTATGCATGCATGCATCAAGAAATTAACTGGTGAATTTAAACATCCATAGGATGAAAATGTTGAAGTTTTGTGCAAAATGATGAGCACTATTGATCATATGATTGACCATTCAAAGTCCAAGGAACATATTGATGCTTACTTTGATAGGATGACAAAAATCTCCAATAACCAAGGGTTTCCCTCTAGGTTGAGCTTCATGTTGAAGGATATGATTAATCCGAGGAGGAATGGATGGCAATAAAGGAAGAAATTTGAGGGCCCCAAGAAAATAGAGGAAGTGCATCGGGATGTTGTGCAAAAACTACATGGATAGGGAGGCCGCTCTCAAGGTACCAATATGGGACATTCAGGTTAGAGACTTGTGACACCACTTGATCATGGTGTGAGAGGACCTACGATGCCACCTTACATGGCAGGTGCACAAACAGGTTCAATTCCACATATGGGTGGGATTAAAGGGCCACAACCCCATATGGGACCACGTGATTGTGGATTCACCAGTCAAGATGCTTGGATTGTGGATAGGGCTCAATTTGAAAGTAATTCTATGCCAAGCCCTTCAACACACAGAGCTTCTAATGATGGCCA
The DNA here is from genome assembly GCA_034641835.2 of Pinus albicaulis. Taxonomy (NCBI): domain Eukaryota; kingdom Viridiplantae; phylum Streptophyta; class Pinopsida; order Pinales; family Pinaceae; genus Pinus; species Pinus albicaulis. Next base: position 682,064,286 of record CM076571.1, on the reverse strand, counting down.
CTTGACTCTTGGTCCTAAGGGAGGTCTTGGCAAGGGAATAAGAGGGAGGGGTCAACCTCTGCCATATGCTAAGAGTGCTCTAGCAGATATTCCACCATTCGCATCCTGAGTAATATACGAACAGGTGCAAGTCCGATTTCAGGTTGCAGTTTTGACTGGATGCCAGTGAGTATGAGAGATGCCATTTTAACAAGGACTTATGCTGTATAAAATCCTTTATTTGCAAAATCATGTGTCGAGGAAAGAATTTTTTTGGATAATGACATAAGAGGGTTTAAGAATTCATACTCATCTGGTGACAGAGGTGGGAAGACTGCAAATGTTGAATTTCAACTGTAAGAACATTCTTCTCAAATAACTTTGAGTTCACAACTCATTGAGGTTCAACTTAGGAAAAATGCTGAAATGGAAATTAAAGAATATTACAGGTGGATTCCTTTACAAATATTCCATGCATTGTCATTATGTCTTTTAGATAAATCGACAAGTTTCCCTGACTTTTTCTTAATTTTGCATGACATACCAACGAATGTGAGAGATTTGAAGGAGGCAACTTTTTGTGTAGATGACCTTAAAGCACCATTGCTCCATTCAACTATGGTTTCACTTTGGATATTAGATTCTTTTTTTTCAGGAAATATGTTTAAATTGATCTTATGGGGAATCTACTTACACATTTATGCAAGTTTGTCCCTTTTTTTCTAAATCAAGGACATCTTACTGAAGGGTAATGTGAAATTTTATGTTTGTTCTTATTCAAGTTTGAATTTATTTAAGGACTACTACAGTCTATGGTCATTTGCGATTATGAATTATAACTATATATACTTTTGATGTTTCTAGGTTGGAAAATATACTATTTTCATTGGAGGATGCTACCATTGATGCGCCAAGGCCCTTGAGTTCCTTGGTCATGTAGGGTCAAAATCCACTAAGATGATTCCATGTCATTAGAACAATTTTACATCCTTCTTGGGAAAAAATTCCATTACAGAATAGGAGTTTCCCAAGAAGGAATTTATAACATGAAACCAAAAAATTACAAGCAATTCTAGTTTTTCTTTCCAATGCATATGATAGAGAAAACTGGCTTTATTTAGGCTACTCATCCATATAGGGTTCAATGTGCAATTGGTTCACTAGATAATGAATTGTCTTTCCTCAATATATGTGCAATTATAATTAATGGCTCAACCTATTATTCTATCATGTCTACAAGAGACCATGGGTAGGTATGACTAATGGCTCCTCTACCATTTTTTACTATAGATTAGGTGGTCTCAATAGATTTATAACAGAGTAAAAAAGAACTATAAGCTTGGAAACTATACAAATAGGATTTTCCCTAACCTTGACCTATTTACTCTTTGTTGATTATGTTTTTCTTTTGGGTGATATGACCAAGGTAGATGTAATTATGCTGAATGACCCCACCCTTGAAGAACTGAAGTTACTACCTTAAAAACTACCAACAACTGATGAGCTACAAGAATCAACACCATCTTTGATTTGAACCTAAATAGTTTTGTTATCTTTGAGTATTTCACTAATCAAAACGACCAATAGATTCTCGTCATGCATTATTTCTCGCATTCTATTTATTATTAAAATCTGCAAAATGTATCCCTAGATTTGAATCTTGGGGAAAAAAACATATAATTTTTATCATTTAAATTATTCATATCTCTTGGATCCAAAAAATACATTTGATTTGGATAAGCTTTATTTATAACCTCAAAATAAACCCTATTACAAGCTGAAGGACCATTATGTCCTCTTGAGTCTTGAAAAAGTGTGATGGAATGAAATTGGGTGAAGACCAAATCCAAGTTTACCATGTCAGAATCTAGGTTCATTGAGATGGCGACCTTGGTTTGAAGATATCCACCATACAAACTAGGACCACCCATACTTATCGTTTCCATCTCTATTTCATCATCAAGATTAACATACTAAGGACCTATAACCCGTGGAGGCCCATGGTAGTTATTTCAATGTAATCTATTAGAATACATTCCATTTCTTATTATGAGATTTACCACATCCGAAAATGGCATCATTCACATCATTTTGAAGAAGTCTACAAATTAGGTCAACATAATTTTCTTCACATTTACAACTTCCCTCATATTTGTTGGTTCTTGAAGCTCAAGAACTTTCATAACAAAAATATGCAAAGTCAAACAAAAAAAATGGTTCACTCTCTTTTCATTTTCTAATATTATAATGAAGTCTTATTAGGCACACTATTTGTTTGTTTGTTTTGGTTAGAAAAGGGTTTGCTCTTGGTTTTATGCGACTTTCAATTTATCATATGTAGCATGTTGAGAAATGGGAAAGGATAATGTGTGAAATTTATCTTACATAAATTGATGTTGAATGAAATGATACATAATTTAACCAAACTACAATTCACTTGGTAAAGGCGGAGGAACATCTTAAAAATCTTCTCAAGTATACACCATATATAAAGTTTGACCATAAGTAATATATGCATTTTTCTATTATAGATATGTTATTTTTTCTACCCAAGATATCACAACAAGAAAAATATTGATATTGTAGAAATTGTTTGAGGACCTCATTGAGGTCAATTTTTCTGATGTCCTATTTGATTGATACTTTCTCATATGTCAGGAAGGCTTTAAATATGAATTAATATGTTAATGAAACAAATCAGATTCAAATTTTATAGATATAAAGGATAAGAAAAAATGTCAATGTCTTTGTTTGATTGTTATTTGACTCTGCTGTTGGCAGGTTACAGGAAATGTGATTGGAAAAATGACGGGGAGACAATGCATATCATGTCTTGGAGATGGTTCATTCGCTGTTAGAGATCACTTAGACACCTAAGCCACCGACTTTGGAAATGTTTCTAGTGGGAAGTCCTATGGTTTTTAATGTTCTGATTATTTCACCTCATGGTTATTTTGGGCAAGAAAATTTCTTAGGAATGCTACACACGACATCGGTGGACAGGTATGTTTTTTATTTTATAATTGCAATTTCCATTCCATGACATCCTCTCTTTATTGTTTGATTGTATTTTGGACGTTTCTTTTGATTTTGTTGTCTTTTAAATATGAAATAGAAAATACTTAGTACCATGTCCATTTAAACAACAACCAAAGCTTGCATATGAAATTAGTATTACACTATATTGATTGGAGTCCTTATAACTATTTTGTGTTAAAATATTTTCATGACTATCAGAAAAAGTTACTTTCATGTTGTTATTTGAGTACATGTTGTTTATGTACTTAATTAAGTTCATGCGTTAGAAAATGAAATGTTGCCGTGAATAAAATGACAAGGATTAAACATAACACCTCATATTATTTGTTTTCACAAGTTATCTACAACTCAAGATTTTTAGTGTATAACTTAGTTGACATGATTGTTCTTAAGCTTTCCTTGAAAGTTGAATACTAAGTTACTAAGGTGTTCTTTTCTATATATGGTGATATTTTATTTGCTTTGTTTATACAGGTTATCTGGCCACATTATAGTGACAGTTATCATCCCAATGAAGAAAATTTGTTCGAGTTTCTTACTTGTACGGGGAAAAATGGCTTTGACATTGATGATGTTAAGGTATATGTCGTATAATCTATTTATAGTCTAATTTAGTTTATATTCTAGTGTTCATAGTCTTTCATGTTTTACACTCATTGTATCTTCTTTTGTTTTTAGAAAATGAACTCAGTATTGATGGTAAGAAGCACGAATTGAAAAAAGAGGGGAGCAATAACATTGGAGCGACAAATGAAAAGAGAGAGAGAGAGAGGAGAACTTGTCTGGTGATACTCTTAGAGTCAATATCCCGCATAAGACACACATATAAAGACTGATGGTCAAGTCTTCAGAGTTATTGAATTCACCTGCAATGTCTTGAAAACACAATGATAATGTTTTGAAGTGATGAAACACCATTTCATGTGTAAATTGTAGTCCAACCAATATTAAGTTGGAAAATCATATTGTAATACTTTAACATTTCATATAATATAATTTATGTGGTTGAAATTATTTATAGTTGCACTTGATATTGTTTAGTATTGTAATTAAAATATGCGACTTTGTGTTTTCCTATTAGATGAACATCCACATTGTATGACATTTTTAAAATCATACAAATTAATTTATGTTGATTAATAATTAACACAAAATCAATTTAAAACTATTAAATTAGTAGTTTATATTGATTAATGATGAACACAAATAAAATGAATATACGACTAAATTAGTTTTTTAAAATGATTATTAATGAAAGTAAATGAAATGAATATAAACTACTAAATTAGTCATTTATATAATGAATAAATGGCTACTAGAAATGATAAATTTGTGACTACAAATGATGACTAAATTTTGCATATATACCATTACTAGTAGCTAATTTACAGTGTCTTATAACATGACTAAAATTTATTCATATTTCTTCAGTCATTAATTGGTTTCAAACGATGACTAAAATTTCATATATATAACTATTAGTATCTAATTTATAGTATCTTATAACACGATCAACTATTCTCTAGTTGGTGGCGTTATAAGATACTGTAAATTAGCTACTATTAGTATCTAATAGTATCTTTTATTCTCTAGTTGGTGGCGTTATAAGATACTGTAAATTAGCTACTATTGGTCACCGACCGAAAAATAGTCGTTTATATGAAAATTATAGTAATTTTTTTAGTAACTAATTAGCCATTTTGTACTAGTGTTTTCAAGAAAACCGATTTGTAACTGGAACAACCAAAATTGAAGCAAATGAAAGGAAAATTTTCTATATAAGCTTAGGTGCTTCTATTTTGAAATATACTAGTACTACAAGCAACCCTTTTCTTCAATAGGTCATTGGCATGAATATACACGGCATTGTGACTATCATTTGTTCTAAAATTTAAGGAACAAATCATTGCTTATTTTGATTGGTTATTATTATTTTATTTCTTCCATTAAACTCAAAATAACAAATATAAAAATATAGGAAGTAGCTACAATTTTGGTGCACTCAAAAACATTCCAGACAAACATCACTCCACATACAAGCAGAAACTCAATCCATATGCATTGAAGAATTTTGTTAGAAAAATTTAATACAAAATTGTGAATATATTTTTGATAAATTACAAGGTTTGAAGAATTTGAATTTGTAATAAATGTTTTTTCAAATAAATTCTATGACAATTATGTTAGTGTAACCTTCCTTTTCAATTTAAACTCTCATTGCATTCTTTAAAATATATATAAACTAAAATTCTCATTTATTTCACTTTATTATTGTTTTCCACATTCCCTACTTTCAACGTTTAATTTCCACCTCTCAATGCAAATGCTAGTTAATGTGATCTACGGAATAAAATTTGGCGTGTGATCTTACATGTACATTATTCGCATTGCAGCATTATTCAATACATTGGTCAAGAGTGCTTGAATAATGAGTAGCGTTTTCCTCATAACCAACCCTGTAGAATTTGTATGGATTTTATTTACTATATTCTTTTACAGATAGTTTATTAGAATCAGTTATTGTGAAGAAATTCAAACTCTGAAGGTCCTGAAAAAGAACACCGTAAGGGTGAGGCACAAAAGAAGAAAATCGCACATGAAAACGTAACCATTGCACGGTGCACGGTGCCGAGTGTGTGGAAAAATTAATACCAACCATTGCAATTATTAAGTTGACAGTTGCCACAGCAACCATCTTGTGAAGTACAACAGCAAATCCAAAACTAGTTTTTCTTTTAGAGAGAAGATTTTTGTTTGCGGGTTTGAATGACATGAATTAAACGAAATTTCGAGGGGAGTACAAAATTCTCAGATAATTAAAACAAATGGTTGGTAAAACCTATGGTTCAGACATTTATTCTAGGGATTTTCCCTTGAAGCAACAAATCATAGAAACATCCAAACGGAAGCATGATATATCATAACATTATAGGGTGAATGAAATATCATGCCTCTACTACCTACTTGTCCATGCATTGATATCCCTGTCAAAATACACGAGTAGGAAAAATAGATACCTTAACTTTTATACCAAATAACTAACCATTACACTTAATTAACGTGGAAGATAATACATATTTTGTTCCGGTCTACTAGGTGTCACAACTGTTTTTTTTTTTTCTAAGTGAGACTAATTCTATTAAGTGTAAAGAGTACTAGTACAATACTGCCTCAGTGTTTGCTGTGAAAGCCAGACAGCTGGGGTTGATAAGCATGCTGTTCATAAAAAGTCTGGATCGCCCATAGTGGGAAACCGATCCTGTTAACATCATAGTCTGGGCCGCCCATGATAGGGAAACTGGCCTTGAATTTATACGAACCATAGAGACAGAAATATATAAACTGAAAACGTTTATCAACCATTCCAACTGTGCTCTAAAACAAAAAAACAAAAAAGCTCCAACAGTGATTGAGCAAAGAAACCTAGAGAAAATGTAGACTGCGCACATCAGCTCACCCTTCATGCTCTGGAGACATCGGCTCCTCAACAATCCTACAACCATATTCGTAGTCATTACTGTTGTCAGCCATGCCAGCTTGGCTGCCATCCTTCAGGTCCGAGTCCTCAGCATCATTATTCAGCCCAGCTTGAGAAGGGAGAGTGGAAGAATCCAGGAGACTCGCTCTGCCAGTGGAGCAAGGGGCGCGAGGAGACGAGGGAGAAGTAGGGCGGTCAGGGGCCTGATGAGGAATTTCCTCACGAAGGGAGATAGTAATGAAGGTAGTTATAATGGAATTGAAAAAGGGACAGTGAAAACAAAGCTCTGCATTCTGAGAAGTTTGCCTTATAGTGGACCCCGAATGCACTCTGCCAGGAGGGTTAGAATTAGTAGAAGGAGCAGAAGGGCGAGCGTGGCTAGGATCTTGAATGCACCCTCGACCCCTGCCTCTACCTCTGCGCGAAACAGGAGGAGGGTCAGGCTCGTCACTAGCAGAAGAGGAACCCGAATCAGAGGAGGGTGAGGGAGGATTAAAGGAGGCCTGACCCCGGCTGATTCCACATCGACAGCGCATCCGCGGTCGGAGACGAGGCATGGAGAAGAGAGTAGGGTGAAGGTGGCGCGAGAAAGGTGAGACGTCAAAAGAAACAAAGGCCCTAATAGTGGGGGGACGACGACCAAGGGGAGCCAATTGAACACCAGTAGGAATGAATGAACCTTCAAGGAGCTCGACAGAGACGCCAGGCTGAGAAATAACACTGCAGAAGGGGCTATTGGAGAAGTGAAATCCAGGGAGCGTCTCCAAGCAGGCCAGAAGACAACAACGATGCCCAGTTTGAGTTTTAATGCTGGAGTCGGCAAAGCCAGGAGGGCATTCACCGCGGAGGGGAGTCAGAGCTCTCCCACAGCTGCTATTATCGTGCTTGCGTTCCATAGCGAGAACAGAGATCAGAAGAACCACCATATACAGAGGCATCAGAGAGCAGTTAAGCGACGGATTGATAGCCCGAGGCATATTAATAACGCAATTAAGGTTGACGCAGGAGGCCATGTGGGCATCCCATGCGAGCTCCGTTGGGAGCTGCGCAGGGGCCCAAGTCCCATCAGTCTGCCACCACATCCGCATCCGGAGTGGTGTCACAACTGTTAATAGAGGTGTCATAGTAACTTTGAGGTGTCATAGTAACTTTGAGTTTAGTCCACTTCGATTGAGTTATAATTGAGTTCCAATCGCGTGATTTTTTACGGCTTGTCTTTTATGTAATAGTGTTTAATAGTTACCAAGTAATGTAAATATTGACTTTGCTTCATTTCCTATTTTGACTTTATTCTTGTCTTTGTATTTACACTTCTACTATCTTTGTCATTTCCTATTTCGAGTTTTTCTTGTACATTTACACCTTTACTATCTTTGTCATGGTATCAGAGTGCAACCTTGGAACATGTGACAAAACTAACCATCCCCACGAATGCGAAGGAGAAGCTTCTATATGTATTGAAAGCTGATAGGATCATTTAATAAAAAAATGCTCATATTGTATAATGTGGAAACATGGATGCAAATCCAAACTATGTATCTGCAATAGGATTGACGAGCTCAAAGAAGGTGGCTCCAGTAATTACGCCGTAAGGTGTTATTATTTGAAAACAACTCTCTTAACTACCACTGTGTCCATGTTTGAGTCATTGAATCAAATTTTAGATGATTGAAATGTTTTAGGCCATTAGATCCACAAGTAAATAGTTTTTTATATGTTTTTTCTAATGTTAGTTTTTGTAGATTGAATTTAAGTTTTGGTGACTTTTAATTTAAAATGTTGTTATTAAAAATTTGTTAGATCTTAACCTCAATTTAACATTTTGACTATGTCAAATTACATAAAAATAAGAATAAAAGTAAATTAAATAAAAATATTGACATAATGTAATGAACATTTTAAGTAGATCAAAATACAATAAAAAATAAAAGTAATAAAATAAAATAATAATAAACTATAAAAACAACCCATGGTATTGACCCATGGTATTCATGTGGAATGTAGTTTAATTAAAGGGGGAAATTAAGATGGCCTAGATCAATCTTAACTCTAGATATACCAAAAGCCAAGAGAGATCATATGTCTTAATATGCAAACCTCTTTTAGAGTAAAAGAAAATTGATCCCTTGATAAATAATATAGATTTAAACTAACTATTTAATAAAACTATTTTTAAATGTTTATAACCATTATTATTTTAAAAATTTACTTAATAAATGTATCTAACTTTTCATACATCCAAATATACATAGTTTTTCTTGTTCTATATTATTTTTATTACAACTATTTTATTATTCCAAAAATACATGGTTTTTTTGTTATATATTATTGTATACATAGTTTTCTTCTTCTATATTATTTTTATTACAACTCTTTTATTATTCCAAAAACACGTGGTTTTTTTGTTATATATTATTTATGTTACCATTGTTTTATTATTCATGAGTAGTATTTCTTAATATATAGAAAATTAAATTAATAATGATTTTTTTAGAAATATGTGATCTTTTTTAAATTTCCAAATTATTTCATAGGACATGATTTATCTTGACCAATAATGATGGATGGTCATAATTCTTATTTCTTAAATAACACTAAATTTACCTTAATTTTTTTTGTTAATGAATATCAAATTTCTTCGTTCAAAATAACTATCTTTAATTACCTGTTTGTAGCTAAAAAATCTTAAATGTTTTTTACTTTATAATCATAAATTTTTTTCATATTATATGATGTCAAACTTACTCAACTTTTTAATAATTTTAGCTTTTATAATTTTTTGATTTTTCAATTCCAAACAAAACTTACAAAAGAAAAAACCCACTCAATCCTTATTGTAGATTATAGTTTTACAAAATTGGCACTATGTAATTAACAATAGAGTAAGTTGAGACAACCCTAAGGGTTTTTTTGTACAAGTTTTATCATAACCTTTCCCTCCATCCAATATATATTGTAGAGTATTTTGAATAGAGAGTATATTCTAGTTTATATTAGTTTATAACTTGATCCACAATCAAATAAAATGGCTAGAGATGTCACAAGTTATCATTCACACAGTGATTTATTGACATTCTCATTTGAAATGGATCCTATTAGATGCATGTTGGCCAGAGACACTAATAAATTCAAAATAGATATCTCTTATGGCATCCATATTGTCTACAAACCATCCAAATTTTCCATATTATACAACAATTTCTAACAATAACCCCTCAATTTACTCTCCAACTTTTAAAACCCCCACACATGCTGGGGAGATCACAGTGTAAAATCAAATGTTCTTGTGGTTTTTTTGAAGGGTTCATAAACAAAAGAGACAACAAATTCAAAATAGATATCTCTTATGACATCCATATTGTCTATAAACCATCCAAATTTTCCATCTTATACAACAATTTCTAACAATAACCCCTCAATTTACTCTCCAATGCTGGGGAGATCACAGTGTAAAATCAAATGTTCTTGTGGTTTTTTTAAAGGGTTCATAAACAAAACATACAATCAGAAAGTCAATATTGTGGTATAATAACTGATTTTTGAATCATTGTAACAAAAAAAACATCACATTAGCTCACAAAATATATCTAATTCTCTAAGGATCTAAGATGATAACAAAATTTTGAAGCATGATAACTAGGTGACAACCAAAACTAAGTTTTATCCACAAGAAAAAAATCACAACAACTCACATAATATATCCAAGGTTGCAATGAACCCCATACATAGTGATGGACCTCATCAAATTTTTAGTGCACATAGAACACCAGCCTAAAAATTATATACTCTTGATCAATTTAGAATAACCTAAGATGTCTAGATTGGATGTCGAGGTGGGTAGTACAATAATTGAGGATTATTCTTAAAGGGTAAGGGAATTTAGATACTTTACCATTCCACCAAAGCTATAAAAAGTAAGACTTGTAGATTATAGTTTTACAAAATTGACACTATTTGATTAAGAATAAGTCACAAACATGGGGTATTTAAAAAGTAATAAGAGGAAGGTACATGAGGGCCATGGTAATTAATGTGATTCTTTGTATTATTTTTATTTAAATTATTAATTTGTATTTGTATTTTTTTAAATGAATATTGTTAAATGTGTTGTACTATTTTTATTTAAAATAGTAATTTGTATTTGTATTTTTTAAATGAATATTGTTAAATGTGTAATTGAATAAAATTTATTAAATTGATATTCTAATTTTTAAGATATTTATTTAAAAAATTCAAATTATGGTGTGTTCTTTTTATCAAGCTTTACTCTAGATGTGCATAGAATGAGTCTATCTCAAGTCCCAAACAAGATTATTTTTTCTCTTCATATTCTAGCTTGCACCTTGACACTCCTCCTCTCCTCCTCCTTGCACAAATTTAAACTATGAGGCACAAGGTAGTTGTTTCATATAGGAACATTTAGATATGATAAGAAAAATGTGATACTCTATTGTAATTTTCTTTACAAATGTGCCCTAAATGTTGAAAATTTCACGGTTAATGTAGTATAAGCTACTTGAAAATTACAGTCTTGTATACAAGATCAAGAAAGCTATGCCCAATATCCAACACCAAAGAGCAAGACATGTTCACCAATTCAAAAGTTTCTTCCAAATATCTCTTAGTGCTAGAGTTATTTTCTCAATAAACCTGTTTTTACTGCTCTTGAACTGATCAAAGCCATCATTGTTTCATATAGGAGCATTTAGATCTGATAAGAAAAGTGTGATATTGTGTTATAATTTTCTCTACAAATGTGTTGGAGTTATTTTCTCAATAGATATGTTTTTAGTGCTCTTAAGTGATGAAATCCATCGTTGTTTCATATAGGAGCATTTATTAATGATAAGAAAAGTGTGATAATGTGTTATTTCTCTACAAATGTGTTGGAGTTGTTTTCACAAAAAACTTGTTTTTACTGCTCTTAAGTGATGAAATTCATCGTTGTTTTGTATAGGAGCATTTAGATCTGATAAGAAAAGTGTGATACTCTATTATAATTTTCTCTAAAAATGTGATGGAAAGTGTGCCATGAATGTTGACAATTTCATGGTTAATGTAATATAAGATAAATATAAATTCATTTACTCTACAAAAGATCAATAAAGCTATGCCGAGTAGCCATCACCACATAACAAGACATGTTCGATAAATCCATAAATTCTACCAAATCTCTCTCAATGTTGGAGCTATTTTCTCAATCGCCTTATTTTTACTGCTCTTGAAGTGATGAAATCCACCTCTGCATACATTTTTTATTGTCTGCACAAGGAACCAAAAAAACCAAATTCATATCAGCGATACTGAAAAAACAAAAACATGATAGACACAAGGGACATCATTGGTAAAGAACAATGTGATATTTTGAATATTTTCAAAGATCACGAAGGAAATAATACATAGGTGACCTAATATGAATTGATCAAGATTAAATATGGAGGAACTGCACCGGAAAAACCTTTTATTTTGAAGGTAGAAAATCACAATCTATTTCTTTATTCATGAGGCATTCATGTTGGCATGATCAGACAAGGTATTTAACTTAAATTCAACATTGGCCTCATGATTTGTAAGGCTCAAGGAAGTAGTATTGCATTAAGATTTCACTACGTGCTTCCATAGAAGAAAATTTTGATTTTCATTCCTCCAAAATGGTTCCTTCTCTACAACATTTTATTTCTTCTAGGCTACTCTTTCCTATGCTATTTCCTTATGACGTTTATTTTGCAACATGAGGTGCAATTTCTAGTATAAGATATGATCGAACAGAAGAAATCTATTTACGTGAGAAGAGAGCATGAGAATCACACCATTAACAATAAAACCCCAGTAACACACCCTATTAGTTGTACCAACTGCGTTACCATGGACACTTCTAGTGATTTTCATTTTTGGAACATTAACACAACCTCATACCTGCGAAAGGTGTGTTATAGAAGTCAATTAAAATAAGGTACAAGAAGTCAATTAAAAAAGGGTATGAGACTCCATTTTCATACATTCAAATATCTAATGGAATCATTTTTATGTTTCTAGACTTTTACGTTGCGTTGCATAGGACCAAATTTTTGTTTTTCTTTCTATGAAGCCAATACTTGCTTTTTGATTAATGTGGAAACAAAAATGTAAAGGGGCATTGCAATAGAATTCGTAGATAAAAGTTAAAAAGGGAACGTTAGATTTACGATCGATTGTGCTTAAATCCCCTTATTGCATCTCATGGTGAAATGCTCCTATGTAAAACCCTCATGCTCCTTTTTAAATGAATCCCCTCATTCATTTTCTCTTCAAAAGTATTTTTTGAAGGTCTTTTTTTGAAAAGTGTTTTTAAAAAAAGTTTATTAAAAAAAGACAATTTAAAAATAAAATAAAAAAGCGACAAATATTTTAAATAATGGAGTCCATGTTCATATTTGGGAGCTTTATTTGAGATATTCAGGGTTTTATAATATATTTTACTTTATTCGAAAATAATTTTGTAAAAAAAAATGTGGAGTCACGCTGTAAAATGGAAAGATCCAAGTGAAACAACAACAAGAATTGTTTGAGGTCTATTTGAAGGAGTTGGAATCCAAAATGGGAAAGAATTCTTTTTAGTTAAAATGCATAAATGAATTTGTATATGAAAACACTCTTCCCCTTATTACACATTCAAAAATAACCATGGATACCTCTAATACCCTTGAGAGAAGTTTTGTTGTAAGGGGGGGTAATCAAGTTGAAGACAATAGCGTTGTACAAGTTCTTGTAGTAGTGCATGAATATGAAAAGGAAGGTGGATATATATCACTAGATCTACGAAAATATGAAGATTTTTGTGAATCCAACTTGAAAGTGGATGATGGTGTTCAACAAAAAGCCAAGCCATGTTTTGCATAATCAACAGATAAAGAGCACACAGATGCTCGTGAATCCCACTGTGCACAACAAGTGGATGGAAATTTAGTGAATATAATAACAGAGCTTGTCGATGAATTTGAAGTTTCCATTGGAGCAACCAATGGTATGGTGAATCTTAAATTTAAAATTGTTGATGTGAGGTTTTATCAAGAATAATTATCCAAATATGAGTTGTTGCACATGATAAAATAGAAAAATGCCATAGATATGATGTTATTTGGTGAGAGAAGCCCACTTGGGTATGAAATCAAAGTGGAATACAACCTACTTGAAGTAGAAGAGAAGCGACAAAGACAAAGAAGGAAGTGTCAAAGGAGAAATCGCTCATTGGAGAGCAGAAAGAGAAAAATAAATATGTCTGTATAGATATTTTTTAATTTAACACTAATTTTCGGTTGCAGATGTTAGCAAAAAATGAGAAGAAACAAAAATAATTGAAGAAGAATTAAAGTTCCTTGAAGCATGGCTTGCAACACTATGTTTTGATGAAGTCTACATATGAGTTGAAGCAATGAATATTGAAGGAAGCATGGGCGTTGTAGAAAATGAAAATTTTAATGATATTTTCATGTAATAGAGTCCTACAAAGATAAAACTGTATGATAGACTTAAGTTGCAAAAAATATTTATGATGAAAAGAACACAATATAAGATGACATGTGGTATCAATCGATATACAAGTGGGTATTTTAAGTAGAGGACATGCATGGCCAACTAGAAGACCTGCAAAACAATTGAACAAGCTATAATTTGAAGCCTACAAAAAAAAAAAAAGTTGAAGAAATTGAGAGGCTATAGGATCTAGAAGAAAGGCGAAGGGAAAGGAAATTGAGTTGATGTTATTTTTTTTAATTGTAAGCCTAGTTGAGACTCAGACCAACATGCATATTAGTTTAATTTCTTGTGGTTATAATTAAGGGGGAGTGTTCTAGAAAAAAATTTGAACCAAATATTCCTATATGTTGGGTGTCATAATTGTCAATTCATGTGTCATAATTAGTTTGAGTTTAGTCTAGTTTGGTTGAGTTCTAGTTTAGATCTAGTCTAGTCATTTAGTACTGCTTGTATCCCATGTAATCTTATTTAATAGTTACTAGTTACGAAGTAATGTGAATGTTGAGCTGCATCGATTTGTTAATTTTGAATTAATTCTTTGTTTTTACTTTTACCTCTACAATGTTTAACACATTCATGTTTTTGATAATTGGATGAAAGGATAAATGCATTGCATTTATGTTTATTGATATTTTTTTATGCATGTGGGTTTCCTACGTTCATATGTACAATTACCATGTTTCTTAGTTTTCAATTTTCAAATTCACCTAAGAATAAATCTCACTCATAGTTAGTCACTAAAGTAAGGTAAACTCATTAACAAGAAAATTTTAATCATTGGGGTGTGAGTGTATGTAGTAGATTTAGTTCCCCAATGTTATATTTCCATTGAGGACTATGACTAGAATGACAAAATATCTTGCATAGGGTAGATCTTTCTCTTCTCCTAATGCATCCTATCTTCCTAGATATGTTGGGTGGATCTAAATTTTATCAATAATCTATCTTTGGGAGGTCATAGAAAATTATTTATCTTCCGGTCACCATTTTCATTTGGTTGTAGACATCAAATAAATGGCATGAACAAGTCTCCCACAACTCCATAAAAAATAACTAGATTGAATACGCAAACACGAAATTACTGTCATGATTAAGTCTCCCCTAATTGAGAAACATGGATGGATTGAGCCTATTCCTTACATGAATTCATGTTACTTTCTCAAATTTTATAGTTGGGTTCATACTAGCATGATATGGGTCAACTCCAACCACCACTACTATAACCTCTACGTTCTTACTTATTCCCCTATAGTAGGAACACAAGAATATGGGGGATTTCAATATGGGAGCATCATGCACATGACACTCCATTTTCAAGGATATCACGAATTGAGCTAAGCGAGGGGGGATAAGTTCAATATGAACTTTGAAGTTACTTCACAATCTCACTATTTTCATTAAATGAAGGGTCTTTTACTTTGCCAAATTAGTGCTTGGTAGAAGAATTAGATTTGAATTTCTGAGCTTTAAGGGAATATCAAACATAGGACCTTTGGATAAGTGATCAAATTTGAAGAGAAAGGTAACATTTCAATTTTAAGGGTTAACTTCATTATAGCTTTTCAATATTGACAAGTTAAAATAAGTTAACTTTTTTCATATGAAAATGAAAAATAATCTAAAATTGAGTGCAAATATTATAAATAACACTTCATAGAGTGTCGCTTGTGTAGACCCAACTTCAAGTACATTTGAGGACATACACATACATGACACCAATTGAACAATATTATAGTCTATGTAGGAGGCATATCTATGGGATTCAGTAACACATTTAGATACAACTTATATAGGAATCACATGGAGGGAATTAAACTGAACAATTTAGTTTTTTTTTTTTTTTTTTTTTTTGTGAATTTGGTAGGTCCTTACTATTTTCTATTAATCATAAAAAAACAGGTTACATCATATACAAAGTTAGTGGCCTTAACTTTCTCGAAGGAAACCAGGTCTTTTAGCCACCTTAACGCTTTGAAATCCATCCAAAATTGATATTGTTTCCTTCTTCTACTCGCCGCAATGGCCATTTTACTTTTTAAAACATTAACTAAAAAACAACTACAAACATAAACACTATTCGCAAAATTCATAAAACCTAAACTGGGCTACTACCCATCAGAAGCATCTATTGGTGCAGGTTCCTTTGCCGTGGAGCCAAGCATGTCCACTTGTTGCATCTGTTCCATCTGCCTTTCAACAAAACCAATTCAAGATGTCGCTTGATACTGTGACACCTTGATATGTTGGAGTTGAATGTTGATATCCTGAAGAAGTTCCATTATTGATGATGTTGCATTCTCTTTGCCTGGATGAAGACTTTGCATTGCTTTGGCTAGAACACATTTCATTATCCAGTAAGTATGAACAGTTTGGTTAAATAGCTAGAGGCGATCTCTAGTATTTCCTGGATCATTCATAAAATCCATTATTTCCTCCTCTGCCTCATTATCTTCCTCATTACTATAACTTTGTTTTTCCCATCCCTGAATTACAATTCTTATTTGTGGAGGATTTCCAAGAGAGTAAGCTTTCGAGATATTATCTAGCATCTCTTGCTTTGTCTTTCTGCCTCGCTTGCTAGTCTCAGCTATAGATTTTACAATCTTCTCCTCTCCTTTATCTTGATTTTTAACCATACACTTCCTCGTTTGCCTCTTAACCATCATTTTGTTCTGAATATTCAGCTGAATTAAACCTGTATTTACTATCAGTGATCCTGTATGATGGAAGGACAAAGGTATAACAATTAATATTTTATTCTTCAGAAGTAAATATTCCTCTGGCTCATGATTCGCAGAATGATAAATACAATGTCGTTGACTGATATAATTCAAGAACTGATTTATACAAGTAGTTTTCTGCACATAGAGATGAACCCAGAATTGAGTCTCTATCTTACCCAGTATAAGCCTAACTAAACAGGTGGAACTCCCATTATGATAAAGATAAATGATAAAACTTGAACAGAGTGCATGAAAATAGTCTTCACTATGACTACCACAGGTTTTCAAGATATATACCTACCGAGACCAAACAAGGTAGACATAATAACCAGAGAAACTGCTTTTAATATCCCCTACGGTCATATAGAATAGAAAACAGACAAATTTAAAGATTTTCCCCTGCCAAAACCCATCAAGGCAAACAGACAGACAAAATAGGCTACCCCAATTACCCCCTTCATCATTCAAATATACCAAAAAAAGGGGAAATCCAGCAGAAGTGAACTCAACACTGTGTATAAAGAGATTGTAACAATTTTCAAACAAATTCAAATGCCGAGCGAAAATAAACTCACATGCATGCATGAAGGATGTAGAGATTATGAAAGAGAACTTCACGACCTTACAAGGATCACGAAAACGAGGCTGCATAGCCTCCTACGGTATTATGAAGTTACAATTCCTGACCTCACAACAGTAGATGACTATAAAGTTTCTCAAAACTTCAAAGCCTTCGCTATCCTGGTGCGTACGACGATTAATGGCTAAAAGCATAAAGTTGGAGTAAGGAAGAACATACCCGTGGACCCAAGTTTGTACCCTCTGAACAATGGCTACACCAGTTCCAGCCCGTCACCTCAAATCGCTTCTCCTGCCAGAGTAAAATGGTTTCTGCAGATCCCAAACATGCCTCTTTAGGCTTACCTTGTTTTTTGTTTTCCAATGCCCTTATGACACTACAAGCTGTAATACTAAATGCGCAATCATCCAAATGAAAGCTGTGTACCTCCTCATGTGATGTAGCGAATGTGTGTGTAAGTTGTCACACTTAAACCTATCTCCATTCATTACGAATATCTTACACCTACCCTGTGGCACATGACAACGAGAAACCCGATCGGGGGTCTTCACTACCGACTAGATATTTTTCTATAATAATTTAGAGAGAATGTAATTCAATATCCCAAATTCTAGCACTTGGAGTCACGTCTAATTATTTTCCTAGATTACGACATCCCCAATTTTCTAAGTAATTTGCTGCCTCATTACTTATTCTACGAACATGTGAAGGTATCAGATACTGAATTTCTTGAATAAGAGATCCTATTTCCTGAATAATACTAGCAGTCCTCCAACTTTTACTTATCTTTTCCCATGACGTTCCTTGCTGCAATTTTCTTAACACACCTGTGACCATCGCCGAAATTCCTTCTACAATAAGTCGATGATAATTTTCTCTTTTTGCTTTGATTAACCCTTGTTTTACTACTATAAGTTCTTCTTCATTATTGGTTGCATAACCCATGTTCATGGCATAAACCCTACAAGCTCCAGCCTGAGAATTTCTAAAAATCTGTCCTGCTCTTTCCTGACTTGGATTTCCTTTTGATGCCCCATTATAATTGAGTTTAATGAATCCATTCTGAGGTACCTTCCATTTATCATCAATATTTTGTCGAGGGGGATTATATTTCCAAAGAATGTTTGACAACATTTGAGGTTTCAAGTTTAATCTGGCAATGATATTAGTTTCAATACCTTCGGTCTTCCAGTCATCATTTGTCTATTTCTCAACCAGAATTGTTTCTCAAATACTCTCAACAATCTTCTACCATATTTGATTATTATCACTAGATTCTCCTATGAAGATACGATGATTCCTTTCTTTCCAAATCCCCCATAATATAAATCCTAGGGACAAAATCCATACTCTATTCAAGACTTCGCTTTTAAAACTTCCTTTTCGCCATTTAATGATCATAGCAATGATGTTTGTATTATATCTATCCGTTTGCATAAATATCCTTGCATTATTATTCCACATAATCTCCACTATTTCACAACTGTTTAGAAAGTGTTATATTGATTCATCTGATTTCTTACACATATAACAAATGGAAGGCCTGAGCATTCCTCTCTTTTGTAAATGATCCCAGGTTAGAATTTTTTTATGACTTAGAAGCCAGAGGAAATATTCCACTTTTGGCCAATGATTTATTGACCATATTTTTCTCCATATCGATCTTGAAATGTTAGGTATATTCTGAGTATGAACATTATATCCCTCCTGTATGGCAAAAATGTCTTTTCTTCGATAATCCCATGTAATAATATCACTTCCATTTGTAGCAACTAGTTTCCTTGTTTTCAATTCTTTTTCAAGATTAATCCATTGCAGCGTTTTTGGTGCTCCTGGCCAATGAATTTTTTCCTTCCACCTTCTCCACTGACTAATCTATTGCTAAAACCAGTAATTATTTATTGTTATTATATTAGGGGTGTTTTTGAACATGAAGATTTCCCCTAAGTCAAGCCGACTAAAAATATTTTCTCTTTGTTGCCATGAATCTTCCCCAAAAAGCATTGTTGTTCATTCCCGCACTTCCCAAAAACTATGTTGATCGATTAAATTTCTGTTAACTGCTACTAGGTTCCAGATATTAGACCCTTTAGGGACAATATCAAATTTAAATTTTCCTGTTACTGTTTGAGGCATATCATATTTCCTCTCCCAAATAAGTTTCCAGAGATATTGTCCTCCTTGAAGCCATCGCCACCATACTTTTGCCCCCATAAATTGATTTAAAACATAATGATTAGGAAGGCCCAATCCTCCTGTTGATTTTAATTTTATTATTTTATCCCATGACAGAAGTACCCATTTCCTAGAATCCTGTGCTCCTTGCCAAAGAAATTTCTTGAAAATATTCACCATTTGATTACAAATATTTTTAGGAGTCGCCCTCCCAGATAATTGATAAACAGGAAGTGATTGAAGAACAGAGTTGAGCAAAATTAATCTTCCTAGAGCATTCAAAACTCTAAATGCCGAGTTTTGTATTTTTTTTTCAATCTATTAATAAAATATTTCCAGTCTGCAATTCTTAAAGAATATGTATTTAAAGGAACACCTAAGTACTTTATAGGAAAAGTGCAAATATTAAAACCCAAATAATTGCATAGCATCATTAGTATTGAAGAAATACACATTTGATTTATCAGTGTTAACTAGAGTACCTGAAGCTTCCATAAAAATTTTGAGGACATTTAAAATTGCTTTTTCCTCCCGCACAGATGCCTGAAAAAATAAAAGGATATCATGAAAAAACTGTTGGTGTGTCAAAGAGAGAGCAGGTCCCCATAAATTTAAAGCATGTAACTATCTTCCCACTATGTGAGCTTTGATTAATCTTCCCAATCCTTCAGCAACTAAAATAAACAAGAATGGTGATAGGGGATCCCCCTATTAGAGACCTCTGGAAGTATTAAAAGGTTGAGATGGAATTCCATTTAGCAATATAGAAAAATTAGGAGATGATATGAATGATTGTAGCCACTGTATCCATCTATTATAAAAAACAAACACTTTGATTACAGCTATCAAATAAGGCCAACTTATACGATCATAAGCTTTGGAGAGGTCCAATTTTAGAAGCATACCTTTCACTTTGAGCATCCTTAAAGAATGGATTTCTTCCTGGGCAAGAGAAATACCATCCAATATTTATCTTCCCTTCACAAACCCTGTTTGTTTAGGAGAGATCAAACTGGGCAAAAGAGGTTTCAACCTATTAACCATAATTGTAGATAGAATTTTATAAATTACATTACATAAGGCTATTGGCCTAAACCCTACAAGAGTGTCCGAATTTTCTTGTTTTGAGATAAGAGTTATGAATGTTTCATTCAGTGTTGGATAAAAATTTCAATTTCTCCTTGATTCCTCTACCAAGTCCCAAATATCTTGACCCATGAAGTTCCAGGTTGCCTTAAAGAATTAAGCTATGAAACCATCTGGTCTAGGGGCCCTTTTTTAGGCATGTTCATAACTACATCTTCTACTTCTTCCATATTAATTTCTCTCAATAAGGCTAACTTTTGATCTCTGGTTACAATTGAAGGAATGTTACCTGTTATTCTATTAATTGTAGTCTGTCTATTCAGATCAGGCTCCATAATAATATTTTTAAAATGATCAACAAGTACCTTTTCCGTATCCTCATGTTGTATCATACGATTTCCATTTTGATCTCTCAATGAGAAAATTCTATTATGTTGTCTCCGCTCTATCAATTTTTTGTGAAAAAAATTTGTATTTCTCTCCCCTTCCTTCAGCCATTGGACCCTGGATTTTTTCTTCCATAATATCTCTTCTTGTTGACTAAGTTCTTCTAAGAGACTGAGAGTATTTCCTTCTTCTATAGCAAGGGCCTCTATTCTTCCATTGAGGATCATATTCTGCTGAATAACTTTCATTTTTCTCTCAGTCAGACCTGATCCTAATGGATATCCCCAAATTCTGCTATGTTTCATCATTATATTTATAAATTTTTTTGTTTCAATCTGAGCTGAAAAGAGTGCATTTTATTCCTCCCTGTAATCTGATTAGTTTCCCACCAATGTTTAGCTTTATCCAGAAACCTAGGATCTCTCAGCCAAAATAATTCAAATCTAAAAGGTCTATTCTTCGGTCCTTCTTTAATATCTATATCTATACGTATTGGCCAGTGATCTGATTCTAGCGTTGGTAAAATTGTTGCTTCATAGTAAACATCAAGACTTATTAAAGCTTCCGAGGCAACAAATCGATTCAAACTTGATGCAATTTGATGTATTTCCTCATGTCTATTATTCCAAGTGAACTTCCCTTTCACTGTGGGTATGTCTACCAATCTAAGATCTGTCAAAAAATCCCAAAATAGTTCCACCTCCGAATCTTCTCTCCTTATTCCTCCTTTTTTTCGGACAGATTTAATAACATATTGAAATCCCCACCTAGGAGCCAATATTTTTCCTGACGCATGTTATTTAAGGTCCTTATACTTTGTAAAAACACCTCTCTTTCTCTTGGAATTGGAGGCACGTAAACTAACGATATAAGTATCTTTTATTTTGTTCCAATTTTTCGAAAACTACCTGTTAATATTCTCGAGAGGCCTATCCATCCTTCCGCTATTTTTTTTGCAGGATTCCATAAAAGAGCTATGCCTCTTACCATTCCTCTCGAATCTATAGCCATTACCTAAAAATGGGGTTTAAACGATTGAAGAATGTTATCAAGTTTCTGACCCGAGACTTTGGTTTCTTAGATCAACATTACTTGTGCTTTCTCTATTTTCAACCTTTCTTTGAGATATCTTTGTTTGCCTTTACTATTAAGGCCTCTTATATTCTAGGAGATTACTTTCATTGGTTAACTTTGGGGATTTGTTGGAATACTGTTGTTAATGGTATTATCTTTCCTGTATTAATCAACATTTCTCCAACCAATTGTATTGAGTCATGCAATGTCCTTATGCTTTTTTTCTTAGATCGTTTTTGCTATGGATTAGGTCCCTTAGAGGCAATTTGTTCAAATTTACTTACTTATTTTTTCACTTGGGCTATCAAATAGTGCTCAAATATTTCCTTATAAATTTTCTTCTGCTCTTCAGGGATAAACCGATCATCCAAATTCCTCCAATCATAAAATAAATGTTTCAGTACCCTTTCTTTTGCACTCAAATCCTCTTTGCTGTGTTCTCTATCCATTGGTGTCTGTTCCAACATGTATCTATCTTCTACATCAATGATTTCCTGCGGTGCTTTTCATTTTGTTGTCTGAGTTTTCTGATTGATTAACCCTTGACCAAGCCCAACGCTATCTTCCTCTACATGCAAATTTTCCCCTTCCTCTTGCATAATTTCGTAACGGTTTGCTGAAGTTTTCTGCACAGGCGAATTCTGCGAAATTGTATGCAATTCGTTATTTCTTTTCTTGTTCGTAACTATTATAGATCCATCATCTTGTTCTCGTCCTTGGTCAAAATTTATCGGTTGTTGATTGGATTGTTGCTGAATAATGTTGAGAGGACATGATTTATAAAGATGGCCATACTCATGGCACCTCCGACATCTAAAAGGAATATGTTCATAGTCAGAAAGCTGCTGCTAGATTTTTCCTTCATATTCTAATTCAATGGTTTCAGGAAATGGCTCAAAGATATTCATATATACACAGATTCTAGCAAAAGAAGTGTAATGACCTCGGCGTGTAGTTTCTGATATGTTAAAAAAGCTTCCTAGAGAATTTCCTATACCCTCCAAAATATCCGGGTCCCAAAAATCCAAAGGGAGGCCAAACAAACGTACCCATATTGGTGTTGCAAGAAATTTTTCTTGGTCTGGATTATAGCATTCTTCCCACTGTCTTAGAAAGAGGCATGAATTATTATAAAAGTATGGTCCTCCTTCAAAAATTATTTTCTTATCTAATAAGTTAGTAAAAATTACTGTAAAGAATCCTCTAGCCCTGAATTTCAGATCAATGTGACCTTTGGGCTGCCATTTTACCTACATCCATTTCAATAAACCTTTTTCTGTAGGAAAAATACCAATAAACTTACATATAAGAGTGTGATCCTTCATATAACTCCTGTATTCATCCAATTTGTTTGCAGGAATTATGAATCGAGGTTTCTTCACGGCTCTCGGAAAACATTGACCCTTCATCTTCACTTGCCAATTTGCCCCCAATACATGAACTGTCTTCTGATGAGAGCCGTCGGATTGATGTTGCAGTCTACTCGATTGTTCCCCGCTCATTACATTTCGATAGGAGGGGGTGGCCCACCCCCCGATGCCACCGCCATTGAAGCACCAGGCGCTATGCAAATGGTTTGCCTCTTAGCACTGCTACCAATCTGTAGAAATTATGAAACCCCAACCATTCACTGGTTTCTTGGAGCTCGTTCCCTTCATTCCTCTCTTTTATTTACTTTGATTGCAAAATACGATTCTATAAACTGAACAATTTAGTTATACTCAATATAATAATTATATTTAGGGAATTCACTAGGAAGAACTTGTCTTTCATCACTTACAAGTCATTCCTAAAATATAATGAACTTCTTCTCTTTTTTACATGGTAATTGGTCAAATCAATCAAATAATTGCAATGAGTTTTTTAAATATAATCAAAATATAGAATTATTTTTTAGATATCTCAATATATTAATTATATTTAGAGAATTCACTAGGAAGAACTTATCTTTCATCACTTAGAAGTCATTCCTAAAATATAATTAACCTCTTCTCTTTTTTACATCGTAATTGGTCAAATCACTCAAATAATTACAATGAGTTCTTTAAATATAATCAAAATAATATCATATTTTGTAGATATCACTACAAGGTCTAGTTAATAAAAGGAAAAAACGTAAATCCTATTTACATTTGAAATAACATTATTTTTTCTCATTAAAAGTGAATGTTAAATGGTTTACTACTTATTCAATGTTGAAAGTTTGAAAAAAATGAATCAAACCTACAATGAATAAAATTTGATCCAAAGCAATGCATGTACTTTTGATATATCCAAACAAGTAAAGCAAACCATAAATGCAAGCAAGTAAAATAGGAGTAAATACAATAAAGTACAATACTTAGAAAGAAGAGTTGCACATAAAACCTTTGATCCAAAGCAATGCATGTACTTTTGATATATCCAAACAAGTAAAGCAAACAATAAATGCAAGCAAGTAAGCAAGTAAAATAGGAGTAAATACAATAAAGTACAATACTTAGAAAGAAGAGTTGCACATAAAAGCCTTAGAAGATTGAGAGAAATCATTTACAAATCCAATTAGGAAGAGAATAGAAAGCTAATTTGGAATATAATAATATTTTTTTTCATCAAAAAGATTCACCACAAATTACGATTTTGATTTCTTGTATATGTGATAATTCGTGAACAAGACATTTAATTAATTATTTTGGTATATAAGAAAAAAAATATTTAATAAAATATATTATAAAAAAATCCCAAAAATATCGAAAGTAATATTCTTTTTATCTTTTATTTTAATTTTCATTTACATCCGAAAAGTTAGAGAGTTCTCCGAGGACAATGACTACAACGAGCGCTTTGAATTTGGTTTGGACAGGACTATTTTTATAATCACAAATTCATCGTAAGAAAATTAGATTACATTATTGTTACTTTTCAAGGAATATCAAAGCCTTCTTCACAGGACGTGGAACAAGGGCTGCTTTTCCTTTGGATATACCAGCCGGCTGTCACAGACTATCTCTTATACAAAAAAGAAGCATCTCTCTCGCTGAGACAGGCAGCGCTTTAAAGTTATTTGACTACAGTATCTACTGGAATATACCTATACCTTATTCCTAATTCCCATGTACGAAAGAAGCGTTTCCTCACAGATTATTTTAGCATTGCTATGTTACTGTTCATTCCAGTTCTTTAGATTGATACTTAGATATTTGCACAATGACCTAGAGGAGTAGTTCACAAATATATATAATTCGGCTTAGAATTATACTACCAAAATTTCTTCTTACCTAACGACCACATCCTTGAGATCCCGACTCCTCAAAGCGAAGATTCATAGCATTGTACCATATTCGATATTTGGAATTATTGATGACGTCCAACTTCTCAAGGTATATGCCTTATTGTTATCATGGATATCCTTTATTCCAAATGGCTTAAATACCCCACATCTCTCTTGATAAGAAGCGGGTAGAAAATTGCTTTGATCAATTTGTGTAGTGGTCATTTGCGGAGCAACTCTCCTTAGGTGGGCAAGAAGGAAGAAGGGCTTATGATAAAAATACTACTCTACCCATCATCATTAATGATTATTGGTGGTGGCTACTCTATTCCACATCCGCCAAAGGAGAGTTGCTCTGCGATTGCTCGTTACAGTGTAGTGTTAATTCCTGGATGACTGTGACAAGGACTGTGATCTAACAATGGCGCCTGTACTTATCCACGGCGACGGGCAAAGGTATTTTTCCAGCAATTCTCACCATTGTATTTCCTTACCGGACTGTAGTAGATATCGAAAATATCTATAACATATTTTTGCCCTAGTGAAATCCAATATATATATTGAGAGAGGTGAAAACAGAAAATCTAAAATGAGATTTACACTCGGATGATTATGAAATTCTTTATGACGTAAGTGTTTTTTTTATAAACAACGAGTGATTATGTGATTTCTCACTAAAAACTGTTTGCATCTTCCGAAATGGGATCCATTTTCTTATCATGGGAATCGCGGAAGTAGTAATAAAAATGCAAAACAATTACAAACGTTACTTATCAGTTGTGTTTAGATTTTAATTACAATTACAAATGGTGTTATTTAGATTTTAATTTTACAGTCGTGTTTCAGTTTTGAAAAACCAGGTGCTATCGTTAACTTAAAAGTCCCAAGGTGAAATTTTTGCCAAACAACTGGTTTAGCATTCATTTTATGCATGAAAAGGATGTGGAGAAGATTCTCTAGAAGACATGGGTGCGAGGTAAGAGCTTCATGCAAATATTACCCTGGTATCTAGGCTTTAATCTTGTTATGGAGGAAAGAAAAGTTGTCTAGGTAAAGATGCGCTGACTCCCTCTCGAATTTTGGACACTAAAGGCTTTAAGAACCATTGGAAATTCCATAGGGTGTACGAAATATATCGACCCCCGAATTCTTGTCTCCAATGACAAAAGAGTCACGTGGATCTTGGTGGAAGTTTTTTTCTTGGGCGGTCTGCCTGGGGATGTTGATTTGGTCTGGGGACAAAGGTGGCACAGGAAAATAGTTGATTATTGGGGCATACCATTCAGGTGTTTAATATGTCACCGCACCGGGGATTTGAAGGGAAGCTGCCCTTTGAGGTTCAAAAATGCTCCCTGTGGAAAGAAGAGTATGGATGGCTCGTGGAAGGACAAAACAACTCTAGGATATAAATATGGCCTCCCATCGGGTAAGTCTCTTCCGCCATCTTCTGATGATGAGATATATGCTTTGGCTAGTGCTCTCAGTGATAAATCCTTTCCCCTATCAATGACGTTGCACCCTCTAGTGACCCTAAGCTCTGTGCTGAAATTAACCTAGTTGTGGGTAACACTAGTACTAATCATAAGAATGGGATGCATGACCAAAAATATACCCTCGTGTATGAATCCTCTGATGGTCCCCCAGAATCTTTCACCCCCGCCGCTCCATTGATGGTGTCCTCCTCTATGCCTCCTCTTGAATGGGCTTCTCCACAATCCCCTCGGCAAAACAAGCCCTTGGATATATCAGACTCACCTAGGAACACTGTGGGTAGTGATATAGATTCCCTGCTAGGAAATCTGAACGTCGACCTT
This sequence comes from Pinus albicaulis, assembly GCA_034641835.2. NCBI lineage: Eukaryota > Viridiplantae > Streptophyta > Pinopsida > Pinales > Pinaceae > Pinus > Pinus albicaulis. Next base: position 682,037,186 of record CM076571.1, on the reverse strand, counting down.
GCAGATTTAACCGTTTTTTATAGGGCCCCATAGGAGCCCACCATTGTCATTTCTCCTGTCTCTGGAAGCAACATAATTGTGCATAAAACCTCCAAATATGGGTCACGACATTTTTGAGGCAGACTCAAAACCAAGTCTCTATTCCAGGATGACTTCCATGACTTAATGAATATCGCCATCTCTACGACGTATGATCTTAGGGCGCTTAGAGCAAGAAACCCTTCCGAAGTTACCAAATTACCTCCATCCTATCTCTGAACATGAGGGGTATGGGCGGCTCCTCAAAACAAATACAACTAAAATAATTTTTATATGAAGTGGATCCATCTATTGCTCTCTTTCAGGAGAATTTGTGTATTAGAGCAAAGGGCAACAGTACATTATTAACTACTAGGTCGGGATGGCATGCGACGAACATTGATGTGGTTGGTCGTGCGAGTGGATTACTAGCTATATGGGATCCATCGTATGAAAATTTCCAGGCATACATATTCTTTGGCGGCATTGTTCTGTCTGGGGGTATCCAGGGTTACCCAGGTATTTTAAACATATTAAATTTATATGCACCCTGTCAAAATAGATCATCCTTCTGGGCTCAATTGTAAAAATATGGAATCTTAATTATTGATAACCTAATAGTTATCGGTGATTTCAACTCAACCCTAAATATAGATGAATCTTGGGGGTTCAGAGCCAGACTTGACCCACTGGCGGACCACATTAGGAGGATATTTAATAAGTTCCATCTTAAATATATCTGACCATTTCCACTTGTTACAACATGGACAAATCGAAGATCAAATGGTGATTATATCAGGAAGAGGCTTGACAAGGATATGGTGGGTGAGGAGCTTTTTGGTTTATTGGGACAACTAAAGTGTTGGGTGATGGTGTTGGACCTGCCGGACCATATGGCCATTATCCTTTCTTGGCGCGCAAAGGGAATAAGGTCTAGGATGCCTTTAAAATTCAATTGCTCATGGCTGGATGATTCTGCATATAACCAGTTGGTGCAAGAGTTCTAGAGCAAGAACATACCCTATGAGGTTATATATGGTTGGGAACAATTATCTGAAAAACTCCGAAGGCTAAAAAGCATTACAAAGGAATGGGAACTTTAGAAAAAATAATTTCTTCGGGTTGAATTAAAAGAATTAAAGATCAAACTCAACAGATTACATGTTGATATGGTACTCATGCCTCCAGATCAAGAGGTATACAACTTGATTGACAAGCTACAGAGGAGGAAGATGGAAATTTTAAAGATTGAACAGCTCACATGGAAGCTTAAGAGTAGAATTCAGTGGCTTAAGGAGGGAGACTTAAACACAAATTTTTTTCATAAAAGTGCCAATGAAAGGAAAAACAATAATACCATTTTGCACATTCAAAGGGCTGATGGGAGTAGAGCCATCTCTATAGCTGAGATTTAGGAGGAGGACTTCACACATTTCTCGACAGTTTACCAAGCGGACCAGAACATTGACCATTGTTTTCAGACTTGGGTACTTGAACATATTCCAATTTTTTTTGGTGCCGAGGCTATCTGGGGTTTGAACTTGGAAATTACTAAGGAGGAAGTGGAGAAAATTTTAAAATCTTTTGCCCATGACAAATGTCTGGGCTCGGATGGTTGGTCAACTGATTTTTTCATCCATTTCTTTGATCTGATGGCCGAGGAGATTACAACACTAGTGGAACATAATCGGATTATGGGACACATTCCTGCAAACATGAATTCCACCTTCTTGGTGCTTATTCCTAAATATTAAGAGCCCAAGGACTTCTTGGAATTTAGACCTATAGCTTTATGCAATATAATATATAAAATATCATAAAAAATTATTGATAATAGGATCAGGGATACATTATCAAAGAAAATTTCTTTTGAGCAATACGGGTTCCTGAAGGGTCGATCTATTCATGATGCCATCGCCATTTCATAGGAGGCAATGCATTTTATGCACACGGGGAAGCAAGAGGCTCTCATTATGACGATTGATCTTCTCAAAACTTATGATAGAGTGGATAGGTCTTTAATTCGACTCGTATTATTGAAGATTGGACTATATATGAGGTGCATTTGATGGATCATGTCTTGTATAACGACGGTTAGATATGTTGTGATTATAAATAGGAAGACGACTAAATTCTTCGAGGCTAGATGAGGTTTAAGACAAGGATGCACATTGTCCCCTCTCATCTTCATCCTCATCATGGACGGTTATAGCAGCCTCACGAAAATGGCTAAGCGGGAGGGATTTATATCTGGCTTCTCCTTCTCGAGCACTGTAAGTATTACCCACTCGCTTTTTGTTGACGATCTTCTCATATTTGGTTGGCTCATCAAGAACCACTGATTTTACATTCACTATCTTCTTAATCGCTTTGTGCAGCCTCTAGGCTCTGCGTCAACAAGGAGAAGTATTTCCTCCTATATGAATATGGAGATGCTGGCGAGATAAATTTCATAGCTGGGTTTCTTGGAATCTAGACTAAGCATGCAAAAAAAGGCTTCTTATATCTGGGATACAGAATTAAGCCATGTGGATACAAGGTGACAGATTGGAAGTGGTTGGTGGAGAATTTCAAATTCAAAATCGTTAAATGGACTCATAGATGGCTGACACTGGGAGGTAGATACATTATGATTCAAGCGGTCCTCTCCAAATTTATTGTATACTGGGGACATCTCTTTTTTATTCTTGAACAAACAGTACTCCAAATCAATGCAATAATATCTCAGTTCTTATGGGCTGGTGCTTCTATGGGGAAGAAGCATCACCTATGCAAGATTGAACTATTAACTATTCCAAAGCAACATGGGGATGGGGCATTTTAAATACCAGGGCTTTCAATTCTGCTCTTCTCATTAAATCCCTATGGAGGGCCATCAGGGGACACAAAATATGGTCTAAGATTATTAACTGCAAGTATTTATCAGGGGATTCTTTACACAAAATATATTGTGATCGGTTCTCCTTTCGACGGGAAATATTAGTGATATGGCAAGGCTTCAGGAGAATTATGCCTCTATTTGCGGATAGGCTATCGTGGAGGTTTGGAAATGGTCAGATAATTTTATTAAGCTATGAAAAATTTTTAGGGATGGCTAGGGCCCCTCTAATGTAGTAGCATATTGTCCATATATTTTCACGTCGGGGCATTATTTATCTATCACAGATTGTATATTATTGGGCACATGGGGTGCCCATATGGAAGAACACCACACAAATCAGCCTCCATGGTACATATGTGATCTACTGGAACATGTTTGTTAAGAAAATACATGCGGCTGGGTTGTGTTTGATAGCCGATGGCGACAGGATTATGTTGAAAGGGGCTATGAAGGGAGACTCTTTGGTGGTTAAAGATATATATTCCTACATTTCCCTATAATCAATGCATGATAATAATTCCTCTGATTTTTGGAACTTTTGGTACAGAAGAATTTCCACCAAGATTATCCTATTCGGATGGTTATTATGGTGGAAGAAAATTCTTTCGTGGGATTCACTCATCAAAAGGGGTCTTTCTGGCCCAGGTCGATGTGTCCTCTGTCTCCTCCATGATGAAACGATGGACCACCTATTCTTCTCCTATCCTTTAGTACTTCAAATATGGAAGCTTTTCAGCCCTTATCTAATGGATCCTACGTGGGCACCAGTGGACTTCATGGACACTTTTAACAAATGGGACAAGATCACGAGCAACTTCCAATCGATGCCTTTTTTCCTGATATGGGAAGTATGGTTAGCCAGGAACAGGTATATTTTTGAAGGTAAGACTGTATCCATCTCCCATATACATGTTGCTATCATGAATTGGATAAATGGTCGAGAACCTGCTAAGGAAAAAATATTTGATTATTCTCGCCGGATTCGGCCTCATCCCATATCTCTCCCAACGATATTTTTCGATGGGGCATGTATGGATGGATTGATGGGCTGTGGGGCTTGGATTAAAATATCACAAGCTAAAAGAATTCACATATGATGGAATGGTGGGAATGGAACCAATAATAAGGCGGAGCTGATGGCTTTATGGAGTGGTTTGATGGCAGCTTACAATCTAAGGCTGAGTGAGGTTCATATCTATGGGGATTCTAAAGTAATAATTGATGAGATATCTAGGAAATCAGTCTTATCCTCACCGAGTTGTTAGGGATGGTTCATGAGAACCAAGCAATTATGGATTAAGATGAAGGAACCACCCCTGATACATATCTACAGATAAAATAATACCAGGGCGGATGGGATATATAAAAGGGGTACTAGTATAATTTTTGGCAATTTTCTAGTATCACATTATAGAGATTGACATCTACGTAGGACATTTGACGTCCCCATTCCATGAGAATTCACATGTGGTAAATAGGCTACTATAAATGAGCTGGATCAAGTGATCCTAAACCTCATCATCACATTACAAATACAAGCGAGCCGGTATATGATTTATATATATATATATATATATATATATATATATATATATATATATATATATATATTTACATCCACTTGACACTGTGACTAATGCAAGCGATCTTGTACAACTCCAAATCGAACAGGAATGATCGTAATTTTTACTCACAAATTTTAAACTCCCAGATTCAATGTGGCCGAATAGGAAATTCAATTTTCTATTTTAATGATATTGAAAATGCCTGATTTTGTATTACCTGTTTATTATACGCGCCTATGTCAATGCACTTTGATGCATGATGATTTCTGGAACAATTTCAATTCTGCTAGTATTTGGTTTTTCCATTTATGTCAATGGATTGAAGGATTATATGCTTTGTAGATATACATCCACATTGTGGTGCTATTATATTTTCATGACTGGAATGATGCTTGAAAATTTATTGTTTACTATATAATAGACAATGTTTTTTTCTTTCTGTAAAAAAAAATAAAATCACACGTTGTTAGGTAATCGGGTTTGTATTTTAATATGTGTTATTAAAACATCACAAGTTTTGAATTGGATGAATTTTTTCTGAAATTCCCAACTACGTAAGTGGATGAGATGGTGTACATCAATCACATAACCAAAATACTATGTAATAGAACATTCATATAACAATATATTGGTCATTCATATTTTCACAAGAAAATGGTATTATTTAGTTTCCTTTATAGTTTTGTAACATGATGTTATTTCATTAATGTGATGTTCTGTTTGTGTTCTTTAGCCTATCAATACATCAATTTTTTAGTTGTTTGGGTCTTAAAGGTTTGGGTTCATGAATAAACATTTGCATAACTATACTTTAGTGTAGATAATCATTGTTGCTTTGGCATGGTGAATAGATTATTTGTATTAAAACACACTATTCAATATTATTGCTTTGAATCCTTCTTGTTAATGGAATAATAGGGTTAAATACTTTTGCATGTTTACAATTGTATATGTTATGTCGGCTTGGGCTTGGATTTACTAGGATAATTTAACCAATATATTTGAAATTTGTTGATCCAGGTGGATATCGATGGCTACCCACCTATTTCATTTGGACCCACACCATCAATTCTTGCAGCTTTTCATATTCAACACCACTTACTATTTTTAGCAGGTTTTTGGGTCCTGCACTCCCGGAGCCATTTTGGGGCCTTAATGATCCAGGCAGATATTGGTGGCCACCCACCTATTCCATTTGAACCGCCACCATCAGTTAGTTCATTTTTTAAGTTGCAACACAATTTACTATTTTTAGCAGTTTTTCGGGTCCTGAACTTCTGGAGCCATTTTGAGGCCCTAAACGATGTTTTTTGGGAAAACCGGGAGCAACATGGGTTCGTGGATCGATGTTGCTCGCATTGAAAGTTGTACGCCTTGGATATATCTTTCTAATGAGCTATTGAGCGCGTCAAACAGAGATCGGATGCCAAAGTTACGTCCTCGAGAAGTTGAAACACCAACTTACCCAAACGGGGGCCCACAGTTTTGGCGCTTCATCTCCTAGAGTTAGATTTTTAGAATTTTCAGTTTTTCCATTGTTTCTCAACACTAAATAGGCCCTCAAGCTTCATTGTAACATAGTTCAGAGATATGTAGCCACCACATCTCTTCTCAACGATTCGCTACCAACACCCTAGCTATTTTTATTTCCATTATGTCTGTAAGCATATTTCTGTTATTTGATATTAATGAAATGACACATTATTTCTACTGCATCTCTATTTTTATGGTTATTTCTGTATTCTTTTGCATTCCTGCATAAATACAGATCAGTGGTATCAGAGCGGTCTGCTCTTTCTTTATTTTTATTTGCATGTTCCCAACGCAGTCAGGGTATAAGGAGTTAAGGCTCGATCTGGTTGAACCCTTGCAAGATCAGCCTCACAAACCCCGACGACCTCCCATGGCGGAAGAAAGGAAAGACGAGGGAGAAGGATATCCTATCAAAATATTTCTTGAGGAGGCCCTTGAGAAACAAAGGAACACGATGATGGATAACTTTGCTCAAATCCTTCAACAACTGCCCACCTACGGCGCATCTGCATCCAACAGCCACTCTGGAGGTGCCACTCCCTTCAAGGTACAGGTAAACTTTGATATTCCTGTATTTGAAGGCCAAATAGATGCAGACACCGTAGATAGATGGTTGAATTTGCTGGAAGGGTATTTCTCGGTCCATGATTTCTCTGACCGAGAAAAGATTATTTTTGCACTCCTCAAAGCTACCCCCCATGTCAAAGACTGGTGGGAAACCTACCGTTATCAAGAGGACAAAGGGGAACCCTCTCTGTTCTCGGCCACACCCACTTGGAATTCGTTTCAAGACGACATCAAGGAACAATATTACCTCGTGGAGAGCTATGAGGACAAATACATCTAATGGACCACGCTGCGGCAACAAAGAGACCAAGATGTGCATGAACTGACGAATTTGTTCCATACCCTACACACAAAGTTGGGTATTAAAGATTCAGAGAGAAATTTGGTGCTCAAGTACCGCGGCTGTCTACACAAACACATTCAGGAGGAAATGGAGTTCCTCGACATTACATTGCTTCACACGACATATCGTTATGCCGCCATGATCGAGCAGAAATTTAAGCAGAAGAAGCGAGACTTTGGATCTACGAATTCGAAAGGTGCCCCTGAATCGAAGAACAAGGGGAAAGGCCAAAGCAGTGCTACTCAGAACAACACCACAAATCAAAAGAAGGACACAGGGAAGTGGTGTGAATTTCATAACAGCCCCACTCACAGCACAAACGAGTGTCGGGCCAAACAGTCATTGGTGGTTGAACTAAAGGCACCCGAATCATATGCATTTTTTGATCCTGAGTCAGAAACACACAAGGCAATGACAAAGGGAAGCAGATCATTGATGCAGATCCCAGTGCCATTGTTGCCACCACCAAGATTCACAGGGAGGACCCAGAGGATCGAGAGGAGGGGGAGTGCCTTTTCCATTCACAAATGTGGGTGAAGGGTTCTCCGCTGAAATTCCTTGTCGACAGCGGAAGTTAAAAGAACCTCGTTTCAGCAGAGGTCGTGAAGCGGCTCAGCCTACCAACCATAGCACACCCGTAGCCATGTACCATCGAGTGGCTTCACCCAGGGAGAGATATCCGCATCTGGAAACAATGTCACCTTCCATACAACATCAAGCCATTCACGGATGAGGTATTATGTGATGTTGCCCCTCTTGATGTAGCTGATGTATTATTAGGCCAACCATACTTGTGGAGGCGACAAGTTGTGTATGAGTCTAGGCCTCGTGTTGTTATTATTACTTTGGGAAATAACTTGTACATGATACCAGAGGTATTACTTCCTCCTATCATCTCTTTGACTACTGCAAAACAACGCAGTAAGATTGTTTCCCAAACAAGGAAATTCATTTTCCTTACAAATCGCTCACAGGGAAAGAAGAATATTGTGGCCACAACCTCAAAATAGGGCTCCCCTACATGGCTGAAATAGATGGACAAATTCATGGAGGAATATGAGGACATTTTCTCCTCACTCACAGAGGTTCCCTTACACTATCAGGATAAGTACTCCATTGATCTAACCCCCAACACAACGACGCCTGTTGTTACCATACCTCCTGAAAATACACATACATAATCCACACATGTATTTCTGAGGCTGATAAAGAAACCAAATTTACTAAATGCATCTAGCATGTCTGCCCACAGGTTCATGAAATCTTCAACAAATCTAATACGCAGTTCAACAGAATTTGCTTCATCTCAGGGAGGATCTCAACGCAATGGGGATCATTGCTTCCTAAGAAGGGAGGAATGATCCAGGTGGATATCGGTGGCCACCCACCTATTCCATTTGGACCCACACCATCAATTCTTGCAGCTTTTCACATTCAGCACCACTTACTATTTTTAGCAGGTTTTCGAGTCTTGCACTCCCGGAGCCATTTTGTGGCCTTAATGATTCAGGCGGATATTGGTGGCCACCCACCTATTCCATTTGAATCCCCACTATCAGTTCATTTAGTTTTTAATTTGCAACACAACTTACTATTTTTAGCAGTTTTTGGGTCCTGAACTTCCGGAGCCGTTTTGAGGCCCTAAACGACGTTTTTTGGGAAAATCGGGAGCAACATGGGTCCATGGATGGACCGATGTTGCTCACATCAAAAGTTGTACTCCTTGGATAGATATTTCTAATGAGCTATTTAACACGTCAAATGGAGATCAGATGCCAAAGTTACGTCCCCGGGAAGTTGAAACACCAACTTACCCAAACGGGGGCCCACAGTTTTGGCGCTTCATCTCCTAGAGTTAGGTTTTTGGACTTTTCAATTTTCCCATTGTTTCTCAATAATAAATAGGCCCCCGAGCCTCATTGTAACACAGTTCAGAGGTCTGTAGCCACCACATCTCTTCTCATAGTTTCGCTACCAGCACCCTAGCTATTTTTATTTCCATTATGTCTGTAAGCATATTTTTGTTATTTGATATTAATGAAATGATGCATTATTTCTGCTGCATCTCTATGTTTACGGTTATTTATGTATTCTGTTGCGTTCCTACATAAATTCAGATCATTTGTTAACTCCTCACTTAAGAAGCTATGATATTGTTGGTGGGAATATTTTACTAAAAGGAAGTCCATACATTTAGTTATTGTTGAATGCTATTATAAAAGAAATGGTTAATGTGTCTAAACCTAGAGTGCGAATTTGAGGAGGGATACTAATAATAAGGTGGAAGAGGTATGAGTGTACTTATCAAAGTTTATTAACTAGTTGGATGTGGATAAACATTCTTTCGTACTAAGTCAAAGGTTAAGTTTTATATTTTTTTTAATGTGGTTAAAGGAGGAATATAAATGGAAATATTTTCTAGTTCAATTAATGTTGTGGTTCTAAATATTTTTCTATCTCTATTTTTCTAAGGAGTTTACGTTTACAATATTTGGAAGAATTAAATAAAGTAATCATAATGGGAGGTTTAATCTTTTTTCACTAAACCTTTTGTATTTGTCCTTCTTAGTGATTAGAAGAATTAAACTAGGCAATGGTAGTGTAAGGTTTATGTTTATGTTTATGAGATTTCGTAGATATGTCATTCAATGTCGATATTTTCATTGAGGTTTTATATTGCAACACATGCATAAGATATTAAACATAAGAAAATAATTATGAGAGGACATGCAATTTGTTAAAAAATGGAAGGATAAAATCAAATTATTCACTCGTACCTTACCTAAAATTTGTTGTTATCAAATTATTCACTCGTACCTTACCTAAAATTTGTTGTTATTGATGTCAACAAGTTCATGGTCATTGTCATTCTTGTCATGTGCATATGGATGTGAATTGGTGGCCCTATTGGTTTGCATTGATCTATTGATAGTGAGATGGTTGTGTTGGCATTGATGTCAACTCTTGAGGTCATGCACTTATGTCAACCTTATAATGATGCATATTGATGGACCATGGTGTGTGTCGCTACTTGTTGGCACTAATAATTGATCCTACTGATGTTAGCATGTTGGCCTTCTTGATGGCACACTCATGTGATGGCATTGATGGAGCTTAATGGTAGCATGATTGGTTTTCGATGAGTTGGTATATGTTGGCATGTGAATTGATGTATATTTCATGATTATTTAATATGTTTCTATAGGTAGAGGAGGCTTCTAGAGGTTGATGAGAATATCTACTTTTGATGATGGCTCATGGAATACTAGTTGAGTTGACAGCTAGGTACACATTAGGTCTTCATGTCTATGCCTCTAAGGATTACTTGTAGTAGGGACGTGATGGCTTCATAATGGTGATGTTGATGTTACAGAGGTGACTCAAATATGTTTGAGATTTTTCAAAGATCTAATGGAGAGTGGAGGACTTGTTGGAACACTTGCCAACCTTGTTTGTTGGCCATTCTACGTCAACTTCGCAGTGACACTTATGATACATGATATATATACTTGTAGATGTGTCAGAGTCCATGCGAGAGATATATAGGGATGCATAGATGATGGAGAAGAGGATGGAACATATGGTAGGGGTCCTGAGCTCAAGGACTGATGGTTTAACTCATTTTAGCCATAGTAGCATGCACATAAGCCTATGGGAGTGGCTTGAATCCTGTAGTCGCATGGATACATGCTCAATGAAGCAGTTATTGTCCCATTCTAATTCATATAGTTTCAAGGGAGTGACTATGGGATTTCATGAGATTTCCACCACATTCCTCACGTTGTTTGGAACTAAATCAGCTTGGAAATTCCTAGTGGTTTCCAGAATTAGTGAAAAAGTTATAAAATGTTCTAAAAGGTAGTCTGATGATGTGCACGAATTTAGTGCACTATTAGTGACATTAGTGGATTCATTTGGTCCAATTTTTGCACCTTTTATCCAAGGAAAAAGCTCAATTTCACCCTACATGTTTTATATACTTTATTTTGGAGCTATGTGATGGTTGATTTGAGTGGAGAATGTTCGAGAATGTGTTGGAGAAGGTTGCATGGAGTGTTGATGCTTAAAATCTTATGTAGAGAATAAATGATTCATCCCATGAGTGTTAATGACTGAATAATTCCCATATCTAAGGCATGATTAAGAATATATAAGAGTAGAGTTTGTTTGGAGAAGTTTTGTATGATGTTCAGTAGATTTTTTTATGGTGATTTTCACACTTGTTTTATGGAGGAGTTTTTGATTCCTTTGACACATAACCATAGTGTATTTTGTTGCTAAGTGTATTATGGAACAATATTTTGATGTGAGGCTATGATTGTATTCAGATTTGATGTGGGCATAATATTTTTTGATTTGGAGAGCACACTTCTTGTGCTTTATATTTTTATTTGATGACGATTGCTTTTTGTTGAGATCATGTATGGAGAGCACAATGTCTTGGGATCCAATTTGAAAATAGATGGAAGAAGGTAGGCATGGTGGCGAGGAGAAGTGACGTCATGGAGGTGGAGTAGTGATATCGAAGCTTCAGTGAAAGGAACAAGTTTCTCAATCCAATGGTGTTTAGATAGGTCAATGGTAGTTGGGTAAGGATTGATTGGTCATCGTCTCTTTCAATGGATGGTGGTTTGTAGATCTATAGAGAACAAATTATTTCTAGTCGATAAGTAGTATTGAGTCACCTAGCCAATTGGAGTTGGAATTTGTATATGACGCTGAGTATCCATGCTGATGGGAGTCAACACACTATGTAAAAGATTAGTTACTTGACATAATAGAAATTCATATAAGAGTAGCAACAACAAGATTGGTTTTTCTCCCCGAAGGGTTTCCACCATAAATCTCGTGTCTCATGTCTGATTGATGTGATTGTGTGGATGTTTATTTTTTATATTGTTGTTTATGGTTTTAGTTATGTTATGTGATGCACATTTTTAATGAGTAGCTACTAATTTATATGTGATTCAGTAATTGAAGTTAATACAAGTAAAAAATCATATATATATCACAATAATGATTCACCCCCCCACTCAGTAGTGCTCAAAGTTTTCCAAAACAATGTATAAGAGAAGGGTTCTTGGTTTCAAATTGATCGCTAGAGGGTAGATCTCGGGTTTCTTGGTGGAAATGGATTTTTTTTTTCAGAGTGACTATCCTCACTGTTGCAAATTATAACGTATGGAACAAAAATGTAAAATATCAATTATTATCATGTGGTATTAACACTTGGAGAGTTGTATGTGAAGATTGTGGTAAAGTTCCAATTGTAGATGATATTTTGCAGCAAGATTCACAAGCACAATGCATAATCTATAACAATCTTCATGATTATGATACTAAGAGGCTAGTGGGTTTGAAACATGCCAAAGATATGTGGGACAAGCTAGAATGCATATTTGGTGATGGTACCAACAACAATTTGTAAAATGAAAACAATAGAAACAAGAAGAACAAAAATAAGAATAAGAAGAAGAGCCTCCAAAACCAATAATCTTATCCACAATATTCTCATTCTTCCAATGCACATGAGTTAATAGATGATGAGAAGAGATCAGTAAATATTTCACCTAACAGTATAAACATTAATGATATTATGTTGAGTTACAATTTGATTATTCATATTTAGATCATGTTGATGCACATAATTAATATGAGAATGATATTAAGAGTGTTAGATTTGATATTTCTAGAATAACAACTAAAAGCAAGGATCAAGAAAACTATTGTAGATCTTTGATGATAAGCAGGACAAGCTCAAAGAAGGTATTGTGAGCTTAAAAGTAAAATTAGAAGAATATGAAAAATTTGAGGAAGGCATGAGGAAAAAATTTCAAAGGATACAAAAAGAAGTTGAGAAATTAAAGTTGAAATTGTTTCCTTGAGAAATAATCAAAAGATGGAGAAGAGAATGGTAGCCTTGGATAATTTACTTGATATCTAAACATCACAATCAGATAAATATGGGCTTGGATTTCAAAAGGGTGAATCTAGTTTTCATGTAGTAAAAAACACCAAATAAGAACCCAAGAAACTTGTAGCAAACACTAATAGCATGAAAAATAATATCCAAGGAAACAAGAAGCAAATCCAGAATGTAGTTAGCAAACAAAAGAACCAGCAGTAGAGAAACAAGTAGAAACAACAACAAATCAAGTAGCAAAATCTACTAACAAATAAGAAAATCTCAAGGAGCACCTGCATTCAAAATATCCTTTGCTCCTATAAATAATCATGATAGGTCTGTAATATTTCAAAGGAATCAAAGTCATTTTGTTCATTTTGTGCATAATCTAGAATGTTACAACTCTCACAAGTGGGAATATTGCAACAAATTATTAGAGTAGATTGTATAGACCATATCCACACATATTCCAACAATTCCAGTAGCCAAGGAGAATTCCTATGCAGTATAACTATTATTTTTATGGTTATTGTAACTTATGTCACATGTTTTTCCATAACGCAATAGATTGCATGTCTAACCATCGAAGAAGATAAACATTTCATGCAAGGTTTAGATCGAGCATGAGGAGAAGAAGAGTTGATCCTTTTAGCCATGTGGAGTACTATATTTTACATATATTTTGCCATATCAAAAGAAATTTTTTGTTTCCCCGTTACATAAGTCAAAACTGTTAGTAATAGAAAAAAACGAAGAGGATCTAACACTAATAAAGTGAAGCAAGAAAGGAAGTAAGAGAAAGAAGAGAAGAAGCAATTCAAGGAGGAGAAGAAGCAACCCAAGACAGTGTAGAGAAATAGGGAATGGTAACTCTTAAAGTAGTGAATATGATCATGGAACTCAAGATTTCATAGGACCTCATCTTGGGAGGTAAGGCCCCCTACTTATCTTTGTACTACTAGGTATCATTAGTAGATCAATAAATATTTATAGTTTTTCTAACTCAAAATAAGTTTATGTTGCCGCAATTCAATTAATTTACCTTTTTGTTAGAAACTTTGTAATTTTCTTTTTCTACAACTCTAGTTTCCTTTTGTTGCAACTACGTTAATTTTCCTTCACTACAATTTTGATATTTAATTAGGTTGTAATCACATTACTTGATGGTTATTGCAATTATAGGTAAAATAATTTAAAGCACTAATTTTAGGGTTAACGTTTGGCCAAGATATTATTGTGTTATTGAAAATTCTCGTTGTTAGATGCAACTTAGTTTTAGCTTACTTTTACTCTCTTTTCAGTAACAGTTCATGATTAAGATTTGGGTTATGTTTACATACATTTTTTTGGGTTTCCCCCCTTTCATTCATTGTATTTTAGGGCACATGCCATTGCATCTTTATTACAACAATCAAGAATATCATTATACTTGAACATGCCACTTTTAGTAGTTGGTGTGTTTAATTTTCTACGAGTGTGTTTCTTTTCCTGAATTGTGACTTGCTTTCTGTGCAAAGAGATAATTATTTCCTACAAGTGTGGTGTGTTTAGTTACACCAGTGAAATGTGAACACCACATTTTTATCTTGCACTGTGACAACTATCATATTTCATGACACATAATGGATTTCACTAGCACATATTGTGGATGATAATTTGAAAGCTCCAAAGGAACTTCGGATTAAGGATTTAAATGTACAATTAGCTGATTTCTCACTAAGATAATTAGAGGTTAATGGAAATAACTTCAAATAGCCCATCCTATCACTTCATTGCAAAAGAAAAATTTGCAATTTGAATGGCATCGTAAACGTGAATTGGCCTTACATTTGAATATGTTGTTAAAAAGTGCCTTGGATTGATGCTCCTACATTATGGGAGGTAACCTCTTACATCTTGGAATACTAATGCACAAAAGCCGATCCTCTCAAGCTCTAGCACATAATAGGGACGACGAAAAATCTACCGTCATGGAATGTATTGAGGGAGGCATGTGTATGCGATTCATGTCATCTAAATCATACAACGATAAAACAACCATATTTGTGGTTCCATTAACAACTCACCAATCCAAACCCCCTTCTATTCATAACATGATTCTGAAATGGCCTTCCTGTATTCAAAAATCCCTATGAATAGCACTTGCATGCGATGCTTGATTTTTTCCAGCCCACCATAAATGCCTGCACATTTCTCACAGAAAAGTTCCTCGATCGTAGCTTACAGCTTCGTGGATGATGATTAGTTAGGGAATTTTCACATCAGCCACAAATATTTCTAACAGAATTTACATATGCCAACAATGCTCTCTCACGATCAACAAGGATATAATAAAATGATGGATAAAACCACATATTTTTACTGTATGTTTTTTTAGATTTAGGGTAATCGGTAATTGGTGAGAGTTGCTTGAGCAACACAATAGCAATTAACTTATGCCTCAACAAGAGCCGAGACGTCCGCTATGGGGTCGCTTACTTTTCTAGCGAAGACACAACAGGCGTATGTCTCCACAGAGGTTTAATCCTAGATGGATCTGCTGAAAGTCAAGTGCCTTCACCATTTAACCTCCTCTTCAGGAACTAGCTACTGTATGTTATTACCACAGGCTTATGTTTCTTTAGGACTTTGCAACAGCGACTTAAGTACAATCCTGTTCTAATATCATATTTGAAAGCAAACGAGTAAAGTTTCATTATGCACATAAATAATCGTAATCAATTATTATTTTTAAATGTGGTAATATATATAAATAAACTGAGCTTTGCTATGAAATAGTTCAAAAAATATCTTAACTTCACATCAATTTGTAATTAGTATTTCAAATACAACTAAATTTAATAACTTCCCATAAACAAAGAAACAATAACTAGTCTCAGAATTCCAAACCAACTTTACCCAATTATAATTATCATCATAAATATAATTATACATTACAAAATTATAATCAATTATAACCATAAATATAAATGAAAGCAGTCTAATTTATCACTTTTTTCATTAAAATTCAGAATATAATTTCAAACAATATTTTCATTAGAATTTGGAATTCAATTTCAAATAAGATAGTAGTTTTTTGTTGTTGTTGTTTAAAACATAATTTTAAATATATAAATGAATTCAACACTCTAAAAAAATAAATCATAAGAGAATCAAATTCTCTAAATTAAATAACTTAAACTCAAATTTTAAAAAATCACAACTAAAATTTAAAATAACAAAAAAAAAAATGATTACATAATTGTAATCTATTATTATGACTATAACCATAAATATAATTATACCTTTGAAACAAGAGGGAATTACATATTTCAATAAATATAAACCAAACTAAAATAAGTCATAGCCTGAAAAGAAAGGAAAATAAATGGAATATTGCTGAAACCCAATTCTTCTCACCCACAACTTGACCTCAATTCAAATATCTCTGGGTCTGTCCTGAGTTACTTCGGAGGTCTTTTGATTCTAGGAACCATCGGGAATTTTGCGAAACGATTCAATATCCGATTGAGCCTAAGATCTTTAAACACCGTGCTATGTCTTGAACCTTCCCAAAGTCATGTTGAACGATTCGATTCCCTTTACTTAAACATTCTAAGCATATGCGCTGGTTTTCCTTTGGATATACCTACCGACGGTCGAAAGTTGTTAGAAATATTGCTTGCCCTGTTCAATCACACAAAAGCAGCATCTATCTGGCCGAAAGACGCTGCACCTTAGAGTAATTGATCACCATATTTACTGGATTATACCTATTCCTTTTTCGGAAAGCCCCAGTACCGAATGAGCGTCTGAGGACGGATTATGTGCTACTAATTTCGCTTTCACTGCTACGAATAAGTCTTACCAATATCGTTTCCATTGCTTTATCGCTGCCATATTATAGTTCGTTTCGGGTCAGATATTTGCAGATGTCCGAGAATAACGGACATAATAATTCGATGGCGGACATATATAATAAGCACGTTGTATGCGTCACATCGCAACATCCCACTATATTTCAGGAAAGCGCTGGCGAAAAGACATGCAATAGCGGAGAATCAGTTAAGAGAGAAGATTCATAGCATTGTGCCATATGCTTGCCAGACCTCAATATTTGAAAGAATTAATTACGTCTTTTACAAAGGCATATGCTTTATTATCATCAGGGATATCCCTTATGCTAAAATACATAAATACTCACAATCTCTCCTGATCTGTATAAGCAGGTGAAGCAGGTAACCACAGATTATGGTTTTTTTGCGTGGAGACCATTTGCGGTGCAACTCTCCTTGGGCCGGCACGGATAATTGCCACATTGCCCATGAAATCATCATGAATGATTATTGGTAGTGGCTAGTCTATTCCACATCCGGCAAAGGAGAGTTGCCCTGCGATTGCTACTCATGGTGTTGCGTTCGCTGCATGACTGTAACGGTGACTATACCATAATTATGGGGTGTGTACTTCTGGACTAGTAGGAAGGACGAAGGTATTTCATACTAGAATTCTTAGTATTCTTTAGCAGACTCTTTCTTTCTTTATATATATATATAGATACACTTTGTGGTAGACATAATTTATATTACGGCTACTGACTTCAGCCTAATTCTAAGAGATGTGATGCAGGTACTGCATTCACAATGGTACCAGGATTCCATTGGAAATACTCCCTGTAATAACTTATAATGAAATGTATAGTTTTGGGGTTAATAAATTTATTGTTACGTAACTATTTTCAATATCTTAGACTTCCCACAATTTGGAATTACCCACATGAAATAGTTGATCAAATGTGATTAATTCTAAAAAAAATTATCTATACTTTTAATACATTATTAATTATGTATTGTTTTTTTGGTTTTTCCAGTTGAACAAAATGCCCTTGAAGTATTTCTCACCGGAAGTATTCCTATTCGGGAAAACCATAACCTCTTTCAATGAAAAAGGCTTAGGGCTTAATGTAGAATCACAAATGTGAGAATTGAGTTTTAATTTTTGATTTACTACTTCTGTTGTATTAAAAATTTTGTTATTATGCTTAAATTCCATTCTTATATTCAGTAAAAGTCCAGATAGAAGAACATTAGAATAATGTCACTGAAGAAATGACTGCAGCTGAATGTACTTGTTTAATTGTTCCATAAGTAATAGAAGAACTATTTATGGAAGAATTAAGATAGGACGAAAGACAGGAGTTTGAAGATCCAGGCAGTGAACTATAATTCTCGGGCACCACAAGAAGGAAAACTAGAGACAAGATCAACAATGGCTTTTAACTTTCCAAGATTGTGCTTGATAGTGTTTTATAAAGTGTGTGCTCGCTGTGTTAATGTACCTAAGGCTCATCTAGTGAAACAATGCCGATTCATTTTAATGAAATTAATGATAAAAATGGGAAGATTAAATTAATGAAAGCAATATTGGTTAGTTCTACTATTAGAGACTACATGAGGAGGGATTGCGTCCGCAGGTCGTTCTACATTACCATTACAAATCAAACAATACATAGTTTACATCCATATAGGGAAGTTAGAACCGATACCTAAGAAATATGAACAAGCTCCTAATCTAAGGTTCTCGTGAATCAAATATCTCTAATTAAGTTTCTCCATTATATTCAACACTCCCCCTTAATGGAGAAAGGGTTCACAAATATTTCTAACATTTTCCTAAACATTTCAAATTTAATTCTACCAAGAGGCTTAGTAAAAATATCGGTAGCATTATCACAAGTATTACAATACTCAACATGAATTTCTTTTGACCTCCGTGACAAAGTGAAACTGTGTATCAATGTGCTTAGTGTTTTTAGGAAACACCGGATTGTTTTCAAGTTTGATGGAGCTCTCATTATCACATCTGATAACTGTTGCATCTATATGTTCTTCTCCTCCATCCTGGAGAAGTCACCTCAACCAAACTGCCTCATAAGTTACTGCACACATCGCTTGGTACTCAGCTTCCGCTGAAAACAAGGAAACTGTTTTATGCTTTTTACTACTCCATGCAATTACCCCGGACCCAATGCTAAATGCATAGCCTGTTATGGATCTTATGTCATCTACGTTTTGAGCCCAATTGGAGTCTGAAAAACATGTCCATTTAACATCACAAGAATCAGTATATATAATTCCATAGTGTAAGGTTCCTTGTAGATACCTTAAGATGTGTTTTGCTGCAATCCAATGGCTCTCAAGTGGCTTGGCCATAAATTGGCTCAATGTGCTCACTACATAAGCCAAATCTGGTCTAGTAGTGGTTAAGTAGATTAAACTCCCAATGAAATGCCTCTACAATGTTGCATCTGCCTCCTTTGAACCTTCATCCCTCTGAAGTTTGGTATTCTTTTGTAACGGCACTACTACAGCTTTACACTGATCCATATTAAACTTTTTCACTAGAATCCTGACATACATACTCTGTGATATAAAATTCATCCCTAAATATATCCACATTTCTAGACACAAATAGTGGCGAACCTCACCGAATTCTTTCATCTCAAACATTTCTGACATATTCTCTTTGATTTCTTTAATGAGTATATCTGCATTTCCTGTAATGATAAGATCATCTACATATAAAGAAATCAAAACAATTCACCACTTTTCATCAAACAAAATATGGAGATTGGGGTCATTTTTCCTTCTATTATAACTCTACTGTAAGAAAAATGAATCAATTTTATCGTACCATGATATGGGTGTCTGTTTCAGTCCATATAAATATTTCTTTAATACACATACTAAATTTTCTTTTTCGTGTTTAACCAATCCCTCAGGTTGCTCTAAATAAACTTTCTCTTTCAACTCCCCATTTAAGAAAGCAAATTTAACATCTAGCTGGTGCATCATCCAGTGATGTTTAGTAGCTAAGGAAATTAACATTTTGATTCTATACAGGGGAAAAGGTTTCCTCATAGTCTACACCTTCTTTCTGTGAATATCCCTTTGCAGCCAACCTAGTTTTGTGTTTTTCTATACTCCCATTTGCTTTAAATTTGGGCTTGTATAGCCATTTGCAACCTATGGTTTTTTTGCACTCAGGAAATTCAACTAACTCCAGAGTTTTTTTTTAAGAATTGATCCTTGTTCCTCTTCCATGGCTTTCCTCCATTCATTATATTTACTAGCTTCATTATAACTAGAGGGTTCAACAAAATCTAACATGCTAGTTATAAAAGCATTCTCCCTATATCTTGTTGGCAATTGTGTTTTCCTACCTGATCTTCTGGGTGTTGGAGTGGCATCCAACCTATTCTGATTATCCCTTGATGAACTTGGTTTGATGACTGTATTTGTAGCTTATTCTTCTTCCTTTTTCTGTTGTTGTTGCTCCTACTCATGGCTTTCTCCTGTTTCACCACTCCCTTCTTCCATCAGCAAAGGAATGTCCCATTCTTCATTGATGTTTACATTGTTTCCATCATGAACCTGTTTATGAAAAACTACATCTCTACTCGCAAAAGCTTTATGAGTAGAGGGATCAAATAATTTGTAAGCTTTAAATTCAGTGCAATACCCAACCAAAGTGCATTTGATGGCCTCTGAATCCAGTTTCCTTCTATCCTCCTTTGGCATAGGATCAGAGGCTTTGGATCCAAAAATTCTTAAGTGTTTTACTACAGGTTTAAATCGTAATAAAGCTTCAAAAGGAGTTTTAAATTCAAGACACTTTGTAGAACTCATGTTTTTCAAATACACTGCAGTATTTATTGCTTCATCCCAAAATCCATTAGAAAGATTCTTACCTTTCAACATGCTTTGAGCACACCCCACAAGGGTTCTCTTTCTCCTCTCTGCAACCCCGTTCTGCTGATGAGTGTGGGTTACTATAAATTGTTGCAGTATTCCATGGTATTTGCAATATTTACTGAAATCAACCTTCTTGTACTCTCCCCCTTGATCCGATCAGAGAATCTTGATGAATTTACCTGTTTGCTTCTCAATCATGCTTCTGAAATGTTTGAAATATTCAAAAGTATGACTCTTTTTGGTGAGAAAATATACCCACGTAAATATTTTAAAATCATCAACAAATTATAAGAAATAATAAGCACCTCCCAATGATCTTGAATGCATTGACCCACATAAATCAGTGTGGACTAACTCTAGTATATCTCTCTGTTTTCTATTAACATTAACAAGAAACTCAACTCTGTGCATCTTCCCAAGAGCACATGCTTCACAATAAACATGAATATGCTCTAAATCAGGAAGACCACTAACCATACATCTTTTCTCAAGTAACAACAAATCATTGTAATTATTATGGCGAAATATCTGATGCCATAAATCTTCTTCTGTAATACCTGATGATGTTAAATCTTGATGTGGTGCACTTCTCACATTCAGCTTGTAAAAACTGCCAAGATGAATCCCTCTTGCAATTGTCTTCATAGAATCCAACAAATCCTTAACAACACAATATGATTTAAATAATTCTACCTTAAGGTTTTGATCTTTTATCATTGAAACATAAATCAGATTCTTATTAATTCCAGGTACATACGTCATGTTTTGAATGTGCCTAATATTTTCATTAGGTAGAATTACAGGAACATTACCATGCCCTTTGATTGGGTACCCTCTATCATTGCCAAGGTATATTTTTTCTCCAGTTTTGGTTTCTTTGAAGTATTCAATCCATTTTCTGTTACCTATCATGTGGGTGGACGCTCCTAAATCCACATACCATGTATCTTCTTCATCATTCTCATTAGCATCACCCATAAAAAGTCTGAGGTCCTTGTTATGGTCATCATCTGCAAAGAGTCCTACATGTCTCTTATATCTCTGTTAACCTTCATCAAATTTCTTCTTTCGACAGTGTTTAGCCATATGGCCAATTTTACCACAATAGAAACATTTTAATGGTGAATCATTCCTATTTGGAGACATAACTTGAGATGGATTCGATGTTTTTTGTGTTGTACCTCCACCTCTCTGTCCTCCATTTTGTTTCCCTCTGAAGGGATTATTCTTAGCCATTAAAGAAAGATATGAATTCTGGGGTTTCAAGGTCATCCACCTTTCCTTGTCTTGTATGAGAATCCCTATCAATTCTTCAAATTTTGGGACTTTCTCTCTCGCATTCAAGCCTGTAATAAAAATCTGATATGGATTCTCATATATTAACAGTTGGAATTAATATTCCAACAGTGCGTAACATTGCACTATAGTGCAGAAAAGCGTAGGCGAAAAAGCATGATATAGTGGAGAATCGGTTAACATAGAACATTCATAGCATTGTGTCATATGCTTTCCTGACCTCAATATTCAAAAGGATTAATTACTTATTTTACGGAGGAATATGCTTTATTACCATTATGAATATCCCATAGGCTGAAGTACATAAATACTCACAATGTCTCCTGATCTGGATCAACGACGAGTAGAACTAGGTAGCAATAGATGATGATTTGTTTGCGTGGTGACCATTTGCGGTGCAACTCTCCTTTGGAGGTCACAGATAATTGCCACTTTGCCCATGATATCGTCATGAATGATTATTGGTGGTGGCCAATATATTCCACATCCTCCAAAGGAGAGTTGTCCTGCGATTGCTCCTCACGGTGTTGTGTTTGCTACATGACTGTAACAGTGACTATTTTGTAACAATGGCATCTATAATTCTGGACTATGAATGACGAAGATATTTGTTAATGCAACTCTTAATTTTCTTTACTTATCGGACTCTAGTTTTTTTTTTAGAAAAGAAAGAACTCTGGCTTATTAATGTGCCAGTTCATGGTTAAAACTTGTAATATACCATCATAATATGAACCTATTTTACATGAGATTAGTACTTCACAAACTGATAATAATCCTCCCTGTCCTATGCTATTTTATCTCCTTCTCTGTAGTTTCCAAACAGAAAAACTTCACAATGCAAACTTGTATAGCGTAGATCATGCTCCCCACTCTATATGCTATCTATTAAATGCGATTACGGCCCATATCTCTTCACACTTGTCCAAACATGGCCATACAAAAAAGAAATATAAATTTACTATATTCCATCCCGAACAATATCAAAATATATCAAATATATCATTGGAAGTAACTGTATCACTCAAAAACTATCCTCGTAGGAATCATTATAGTAGCCTTGGCTCCTAGTCAAAAATAAAAATAAAAACATAAAACATAAAATACCAGATCATTGGAAGAAAACCAATAGTCAAAAGAAGTTCACTGATCCAACAGCACCCTGCCCTTCTATGTCTATCAATTCATAGTTCATAACCCCAAATATCCTAGTCAGTCCTTTCTTGAATAACATGTTCGCTTGAGAGTAATTTTCCCTGTAAATATGTTGGAAGTTTATTGAGGTGAAAGAGTCCTTAATAACTTTGATTCGCTCCATCCATGAAACTAGTTTTACGGGATCAAGAGAGGAGCCCTTCTTGAGATGATCATTCAAAAATTTAGAGTCACCTGACACCCATAGGTCTTCAATTTTCAGTTGAGACGCAAACCAAAGGAGACCCCACAATGCCAGAACTTCGGCCCTCATGCTAGTCCCAATACCTCCAAACCAGTGTATCTTATAATGATATTGTGGCTATATCTTTAGCCATGTCCCACACCCGCACTTGGATTGCTGTGAAGCACCATAAAAAAACCCAGTTGGGTACTTGATTTCAAAAGGTATCATACGCATTGAAAGATCGACCAGAGGCCTCAGTGTCGATTTCTAATCCTCCCACTGATGGATGATATTTATAACTGTGTCCTCAGGGCTACATCTGACCCCCTCAAAAATACCTCTCTTCTTGCTAATCCAGATGATCCAGTGATATAATGTAGGGATTATACTATAAATATAATTTTTCTTTTTTCCCCAACGAATGAAATCTTCAATATTTTCCGGATGTGGGATCTTAAAATTGAGAAAGGTACTTATAACCTGTAAAACCCACCTCCCATAAGAGCACTTATAAAATAGATGCAAGTTATCTTCATCGTCATTCATACAAAGATTTCATATACCTGGTCCCTCCATGACTTTCCTCATCAGGTTATCCCATGTAAGATATATATATATATATATATATTTTTATTTTTTTATTTTTTTTTCTTTTCTGAGCACTAGCCATAGAAATAATTTCATTTTGAGTTGGGCATTATTCTCCCAAATCCCCTTATAATTTTTGTACTCGTTCATCTACAGATTTTGTACAAGTAGTTTTTTATAAATGTCTTCAACCACCAACATTTCATTCCTCATCTGCCCATTCCAAGCCACTTTGTCTGCACTTTGTGTGTACATAAATCCTCTGCTAATCAAATCCTTCTGATAATCATTCCATGTGCATTTCAAATGCTCCGGAATCTCGAGCATATCCTGCGATAGCCAAATCGGAATACCTCCGACCTGTTCCTTTAAAATTTGACACATGTAAAATATGCCCCTTCCATTTAAATGTTCTATAATTTGGCTTTTGTTTTGATATGGGCCCAACCCTCCCCAAAGGCTCACCTATTCGATAAGAATATTGCCTCCATCACCAAACTTCCACTTTAAAAATTTTGAGAAAAAAGGCGATATGTTTTTGAAGCCATTCCATATAATGGAAGACCCCTTCGAGTTGCACCAGCCCAACTCAAATAAATCTTCCATATTTTTATCCTTTAGATACTTAAATCTTATGCTTTCTCGCCAAATTCCATCTGACATGATACCTCTCCACATAGATTTCATAAGAAGGGCCCTCCAAAATGTCTGCAGATTCTTCAAACCCCAACCGCCACATTCCTTAGGCATCATGATCTGATCCCAGCTTACCAAATGGTACTTTCTTTTCATATCCCCTCCACACCATAGGAATTTCATCATCACCTTTCTGGTTTCATTTAGAATCTTCTTGGGGATGATGTAGATGTGTGCCCAATACACCAACATTTGTTGTATTACTGCCTGGATCAAAATAAATCCGCCCCTTTTGAAAGCCATCTAGATGACCAATCCCTTATCCTTTTTTCTGCCTTGTCCACCATCCACAGCCAATCCCTAGAGGTATAATTATTTGGTTTCAAGTTAAATGCCATATATTTAAACCCAACACTTAAAGGTTCATAAGAAAAATCAAATAATGCACCAATCTTCATAATCAAATCTAGGTTCTCAGCACTCCCACTGTCCTAAAAATAGATGCAAGATTTTCTGGAATTTGTCGTCATACCAATGGCCGCATTAAATCTGGTTAATATATAATGATAGGAATTCCAAACAGATCTAATAACCAAGCCAAACAATGAGACATCGTCGAAAAAGAGATTATGACTGATTTCCCTATAATTTGTTATCGATAATCCTCTAATGTGACCTAGAAATACCCCACTTCTAATTTTAGTGCTCAGAATATCCATGACCAGAATGAAGAGAAAAGGGGAAAGTGCACATCCTTGCCTTAATCCGCACCTGGGCTTGAATAAAAAAGAAGCAACACCATTAACAATAATAGCGATACAAGAATTTGTAACGCAGCCCATAATCCACTGAACCGAAACCATGTCCAGTCCAACCTTAAATAATAGAATTTTGAGGGTCCCCCAGTCGACCCGGTCGTACGCCTTTGAAAGATCGATCTTCATGACCATAGCATTCATTTTCTTCGAATGTATGGAGTGTATTGATTCTTGCATTGTGGCCATAGCATCATGGATGCTCCGATCTTTTAGAAACCCATATTGTTTAGGCAAAATGCTGCGGGACATAACCTTCTTTAGTCTCTCTGCTATAGTTTTCGAAATGATTCTATAAAGCGTATTACATAGAGAGATAGGTTGAAAATCATTTAGAGACTTTGCATCCTACTTCTTGGGAATTAACACAATAAAATTAGAGTTCATGACTCCACTGATCTTCCCTGATATTCTAGCTTCATTGACCATGTCTGTTATAAGAGGCACAAAATAGTCAGCATAATGGAGAAAAACTTCCAGGGTCCAGCCATCTGGCCCCAGACTTTTATCCACTGCAAGTGATTTTAGCACAATGATAACATCCTCTTTCAAGATTTACCTGTAGAAATCCGTCATCTCACTCTCATCAAACATCCACTGGATATCCTCCATCACCCACATCTGATCATCATAACTAACCTCCTCCCTAGCCTTGTAAAGAGTCGTGAAATGACGGACAACCACCTCCTGAATATCCTTAGTAGAACTATAAGTTGTTCTGTCGTCCTCAATTTTCCATATAGCATTTGAATTCCATTCGCAAAAGCGTGGAAAAATCTAGTTTTTTTATCACCCTCTGCGAGCCAAATCACTCTACTCTTCAACCACCATGTTTGCTCTTCTATAAGGAGAATACTCCTCTTCTCCCTCTCCACTTGCTTTATTTTATCCCATAAATCATCTTCTCGACACTCCTCTTCCAGCCCTTTCATTAAACGGGCAGTTTCCTCCTCAAATGCTACTAAACGAGCTTTCAGATCCATCTTCTTACTCCTTTCCCATTTCTTTACCTCCTTCTTTAATCTCCTCAACATGATCATGAGGTGATCCATAGCAGAGGAGGACACATCTCTTGGATTTTTTCTGAGGAAATCCATCACTAAACTGTTGAAACCCAGATCCCCCAACCATATCCTATTAAACATAAAAGGTGTTCCTCCATATGCCTTGCCAAATTTTCAACCCAATATGATGGGTCAATGATCGGAGAAAACCATATCACCTATGGTAGCAGTTCACTTCCCCATCCTAGACAGCAAATGAGAAATTACAGAGAACCTGTCAATCTGCTTAGATATGGATGCACCGCCCCTCCTGCCATTGAACCACGTTGGGCCCGACACCTTCATCTTAAGATCACAAAGATTTTTCGAAATGAATAAGCTCCTAAGAAAGTTTGCCATTGGATTTTCTCATCCATAAGCACCCCAAGACTCTCCAACGTTTAATGTGGCATTGTAATCCCCAGCCGTAATTATCAAGTTCGATAGAGATAGTATCCCGCATGATTCCATTTTCCGTCAGAAAGTCACTCTGTCTCGATAGGGTGCATACAAATTAATGATGTGAAGCCTTTGTTTAAAACCTCGGAAGTGCCTCGAGAGGATGATTCTTCCAAAGAAACCATATGCCTTAAAAGATCTGACAGCCACATTCCACAGTACCACCTCCCCTCCGGATAAGTCCATGGCATCCCGTACTGCAATGTTCCAATTTGGGAACATTTTTAAGAAACAAGCAACCGATTTATCAGCATTTTTCATTGATTCTTGCAAGCAAATAATGACAGGTTTACAATTTAAAAAAAATCTCCTCATAGACAGGAACTTCCCTTGGCCCCTAGCCCCCTAATATTAACAAAAGCTAAAATAATCATTTATTAGGTAGTGAGGGCTTCGACGCTCCAAGAACCCTATTTAGTGCCAAAGATACGGGGACATCCTGGAAATTTCCCTCCCCAAATCCAATATCTCATCCCCTTGCGGTCAAAGATCTCTTCTTCACCCTCGGTCTTCCTTTACCCCTCCTAACGGTAACATTTACAGTCGCAGAAGGGCATGGTAGAACAGGTGGAGTAGTCGGTCGACCTGGGTCAATAGGTAAGATGAACAAATTAGTATTAGGGTGCAAGAGAAGAAGTTCAAGATCACTCTCAGCCAGATTCTTCGGCGATTGGGGCGGTCCACCTGATGCCGACGAATCAATTCCAACATCAGTCATTGGATTGGACTGGGAAGGCCCCAAAATCGTGCCCAATTTATCATGGTTGTGCATACAAGATAAACCTTCCACCTCCGAGGCCCGACACCCTTCCACCAGAATCACGTCATTTACAGAAAGACAGAGTGGTGTCGGATTTAAAGGCGAGTCCAAAGGCAGGGTGGCTGCTAAAGAAGGTTTCACAATATCCATAATATCACCCGACTTAGAATGAGGTACAGAGACCCCCCCCCCCGAAATTTGAATACCATTCCCATTTTTCAAAAATGATGACTTCCGTAGGCGACCCAAGAACAACACCCCGAACCCAAGCATCACATCCTCCCATCCCATAGGCATAGTCTTAGAACAGAAATACTTACCTAAAATAGTAGTAGCCGAAGAAGGTTTAACATGATGCTCGATATCATAGTCGTGAGTGTTCGTCAGAGAGGGGTCCTTCGCCCTGGCATTTCTCCTGTTTTCCTTCAGGTCAGGAATCTACCTCGAGCAGGTCTTATCAGATGCCCAGTCTCCTTACATAAATAACACCTTAAGGGAAAGTTCCAATAATCAAGAGTTTGCCAGTAAACCTTACCGTCCCATTCTAGATCAATGTCCTCCGGTAGCCCCCCGCATATGAGATCTCCACCAAGACCCAAGCAACTCTCTTATCATATGTGCCAGTACATTTTAGATCCACAAATCAATTGGTTTCAATACTATTTCCAATGGATAGAATAACAGTTGGCGTCCAAAATTGGATAGGAAGACTCGACAGTATCACTCACACCATCTGCGAACACGGTGCATTATCCACCAGATGGAAATCCATCATCTACCGAAACAGTGGGAGAAAGGATTTTCCATGTACCCAGGTCCTAAGCATAATCTCCGTCAAATCTTCCTCTTTCAGGAAGTGAAAAACGAACCATCCATGGGCGAGCTTGCTGGTTTGGGGCTCATAGCCGATGATCTTGACCCAAGCGACCATTAGCCATTCCTGCAGATCCACCGAACTCAGGCTCGCATAATTCCACTTCCCCACAACTGTGCGAGACAGGAGACCCTTCGCCCTTTCTCCCATAACATCACAACCAAATCTCAAAAGCCTTCTCGTCCCAGCGATTTTAAATGGTTTGTGTTGCCATGAGTATCCAGGATTCTTCAGCGTAATGGAAGGGTCTTGACCCTCCCCGCCACTCCTAAAACAATCCGTCCTCCCAGTATGATGCCCAGTCAGATCAACCCTCTGTTCATAAAAAACAGTGTCGACAATAGAGGAGGGCGGTAAGTGATTAGTTGGCTTACCAGGATAGTTGGTCGATAAGGCCTCTGCCTCTTCCAGCTCAATGGCATGCACAAACTCATCATCCAAGAGGATCGTCTCGGGTTCCTCGAAAGTGACACCTCTCATGTCGCCACCCAGAGCATTCATGAGCTAATAAAGATTTGAGGTCATCGATGTAAATGTTGGAAGCCCAAATTACCAGCGCTAGCCCAAATACAAAGAGTGTGGCTGTTGGAATATTGATAATTCCAAAATAAACTCCCCTCTTCAAACACAAAGAAATTTAAAACAAGAATTTTCTTTCAGACAAAGATGGCATGAAAATTCTTTCTATTTCATTAAACAAACTAAAACTATTACAAATTTCTTCCTCAGTGGAGGGATTCACAGAATACTATCAAGACTGCTACAGACGCAGTGCTCTAAAACAACTCTCTGTCTATCTCAACATGCACAAACACTTTGTCTCTTTGAAATACCAACACTGCTGTGTTTTCTTCTTTTCTCACACATTGCTGTGCAAAACCAAAACAAAACAATACAATTCAAATAATACACTGACTCTCGGGCCTTTTTCTCTTTATATATGGCACGGCGGGAACAAAGAAAAAACAAATTACAAAGGAAAATATTTGTGAAACTTAAAAATATTAAATGTGCGACGTACGAGTGGGGACCACATCGCGGTCGGCCATCGGCGATCGGTGGATCGGCGAATCAAACAAAAATGCGATGGTGTGATTTTGCAATGGCGCGTTCAAACAAAAAAGGCACGCAAAGTAACATTTGCGATTTGCGATGGGATCGCATTACAAATTGGCGATCAAATATATGGTGGAACACTTTGAGATTTGTGATTGTGAGATCGCGTGATCGCATCGCGACTTTCAACGGTGATAAGATATGGCAGAAATATGTGATGTGCGATTGTGCGATGGCACGACAATCACATCGCAACTTTCAACTGGCGGTCACACATATATATATTATGCTCCGTTCCTTTGCGATTGCGATGATCACATCGCATCGGAACTATGCCACATCTGCAAGACATTTAACTTATTCTGCCTCTGCTGTAGCTGCCACATATTCTGCCTCTGCTGTAGATAATGCTACAATAGGATGTTTCTTAGAAGCCCATGAAATGGCTCCTGAACCCATATGAAAAACATAACCGGAAGTGCTCTTCTGATCATCTACACTTCCAGCCCAATCACTGTCAGTGTATCCCACTAATTCTAAATTTTCTGAAGTAGTATATAAAATGCCAAATATTTTAGTTCCTTTGACATACCTCAAAATTCTCTTTGCTGCCTGCCAATGTGCTTCTTTTGGCTTCTCCATAAATTTGGAAATTAAACTAACAACATGCATAATATCCTGCCTAGTTGCAGTTAAATACATGAGGCTGCCAACTATGCTTTTATACAAGCTAGGATCAAAATCCTTTCTGCTGTCATCTTTACTCAACTTCAATCCCATTACTGTGGGAGTGATTGCAGCTTTGCACTCCTGCATATTAAATCTTTCTAAAACCTGATTCACATACTTTGCTTGAGAAATAAAAATACCTTTTTCACTTTGCTCTACTTCTATTCCCAAGAAGTATCTCAATAAACCCATGTACGTCATTTCAAATTCTTCTTTCATGACTGTTTTAAAATTTTCAATAAGGTAATCATCATTACCTGTAAATATTAGATCATCAACATATAAAACAACAATGAGAATTTTACCATCCTTTTCTTTGATGTAGAGGGTGGGTTCTCCCTCACACTTTTCAAATCCATTTTCCATTAGATAGGAGTCTATTCTACTTTACCATGCTCTTGGAGCTTGCTTCAGCCCATAAAGAGCTTTCTTCAATCTGCAGACTTTGTGCTCTTGGCCTTTCTTCTCATATCAGAGAGGTTGTTCAACATATACCTCTTCCATTAAAACTCCATTTAAAAATGCAGATTTTACATCCATCTGGTATACTTTCCATTTGTTTTGTGCTGCTATGGACAACATTTCTCTTACTGTCTCCATTCGTGCAACTGGTGCAAAAGTTTCTTCATAATAAATCCCTTGTTTTTGCTTATATCCCTTGACAACAAGTCTGGCCTTGTGTCTCTCTATTTTTCCTTCAGCATTGCTTTTGGTCTTATAGACCCATTTAACTCCAATGACTTCTTTACCTTCTGGGAGATCAACCAACTCCCATGTTTTGTTCTTCTCTATGGCATTAATTTCATCATCCATAGATTCTATCAATTTTCTATCTTTAATACCATCTTCAAAATGAATAGGATCATGAACTTGACAATACAAAGAAAATAAGGAATTCATACCTTCATTCTCCGCTCCCTGCTCATAGATTTCATTAAGATTTCTGAACTTTGTTCCTTGTTCACTTGGTGTAGACGTGCTTGATGAAGCACTTAATTCTTCTCCATGTGGTGTGCTTGGAGATTCACTCCTACTTCTTCTCAAGGGCATTCTTTCTGCCGCTTGACATGTCCCTTGCTGTCCTTGTGTTGGTGGAGGTTGTGCAACCGATGAGTTGTTAATTTCAACCACATCTTCCTCATCTTCATCATGAGATAAACAGCTTTTAACATTGACTGTTTTCTCAATGCTTCCATCCCATGCTTCCTCTTCAATGAATTGCACATCTCTGCTTATTGCAAACTTCTTTGTGGATGGGTTATACAATCTGTATCCTTTGGAATCTTCACAATATCCAAGGAAAATGCACTTCTCCCCCTTACTATACAACTTCTTTCTCAACTTGTATGGAATGTGTGCATATGCCACACATCCAAAAATTCTCATATGGGTGACTCCCTGTTTTCTGCCACTCCATGCTTCTCCTGGAACTTTGTTCATCACAGCTTTTGTAGGGCATCTATTTAAAATGTACACAACACAGTTTGCTGCTTCTGCCCAATACTCATTCGGCAAGTGTTTTTCCTTTAGCATGCTTCTCACCATTTCCATTATGGTTCGATTCTTTCTCTCAGCAACTGCATTCTGTTGCAGTGTGTACCTTGTGGTAAATTTCTTGTGTATGTTGTTATTTCTGCAAAAACGTAGAAATTCCTTTGATATATATTCTCCTCCTCTATCGATTCTGAGAACTTTAATGTACTGCCCACTCTGTTTCTCTGCAAGAGCTTTAAAGTGGCAAAATTTCTTAAATATTTCACTCTTATATTTTAGGAAATAAACCCACACTTTTCTTGTGAAATCATCTATGAAGGTCAGCATGTATTTGCTGCCTGAAACTAATGTTGTTTGCATCGGCCCACATAAATCTGAGTGAATGATTTCTACGGGTGCTTTCGCCCTTATGCTTTTCCCTGATGGAAAATTTTCTCTGTGTTGTTTTCCCAAGATGCAGCCTTCACATAGGCTGTCAGGCTTCTCAATCAATGGTAAACGTCTTACCATTCCTTTTCTGTGTGGAAAATTTAATCCTCCGAAATTAAGATGTCCAAATCTCAGGTGCCATAACCAATTCTCATCTTTTGCTTCCTTCTAGAAGGCTTCTTGTGTTACAGCTGCTATGCTCTTTCCTTTTTCCTTCAAGTCAATATTGAGCTTGAGTGGAAACATTCTATTGCTGGTCATTTGAATTTCAGCAATGATTTTCTTGCTTGGAGGTATATCTTTTATGGTGCACACATCATCCTTAAATATTACATTGTAACATTTGTTTATGAGCTGCCCTACGCTCAAAAGATTACATTTTTTATACAAACCTAAGGCATCTGACACACATGGGAGAGCAGTTTTGCTCTCATTTCTTGCTCCCGAATACTATGCCTTTTCCTTTGACAAAGATCTTAGTATAGGTCCCTGTGGTCAGTCACTTGATTTTCCTTCTTCATCTGTGGATGGAAAACATTCCTACGTTTCAGTGCGTATGATTTCACATCACGAATCTAAAGACAAACATCATATTCTCTATATCTTTTCTTTCTGTTACATATATGACTTTGATGCCTAATTCTTTTCTTCTTTTATTCTGGCTAGCATTCTACTTATTTTTCATGTCATTTTTCTTCTTTCTACATTCATTGGCATAGTGCCCATATTTCTTGCAATAATGACATTGGACATTGGATTTTTCATACCTTTGTCCATGAGCATGTTGGTGTTGATGTCCACCTTGCTGGCTGTTGCATTGGTCGTGGCTCTGACTTTGACTGTTGCTCCTTCCATGTGAATGTGAAGGGCTATTCCTTCCACCTCTGCTCTGGCTTCTGCCTCTTCCTCTTCCTTTGCCTTGACCTCTTCCTCTTCCTGAAGGCATCTGGGTCTTGAAGGTGTGCTCAAGAGATGAGTGTTCATCTCTGCTCAATCTCTGTTCATGAGTTATCGGAACGCCAGAGTTCATCTAGTGGTGAGAGATCCTGGTCTCTTCATTGGTGGTCTTTCTGCTTAACATCAAACTTTGAGGGTAAGCTCACTCAAAGTTTCTCCCATAATCATTTTTCTTCCAAGATTTTCTCAAACGGGATCTTATACGATTTACAATCCCAATCACATGTGTAAAAAATGTATCTGCATTGTCTCATTCTCTTTTCATGCAAAGAGTTTCCAAAATCTTCTGGTAATTGAAAGTTTCTTTGTCTTAACTACTCCGTTTTCTGTCGATGAGCTGCCTGGAGGTTTCCCATGCATCCTTGGATCTCTTAGCTGTTGTTATCCTTGGAAACACACTCTCATTTACTGCCTGATAGAAATAGTAGAGGGATTTAGAGTCCTTATTCCTATTTCTCTTCAATAAGTCCTTCTCTGCTTGAGTTAAGGCATTAAAAGCCTGCTCATCGGCTGGTTCAGTAAAACCATATTCTATAAACTCCCACAAGTCTTGTGAAACAAACAGGGCTGTCATGGTAATGGCCCAATAATCATAGTTCTTTCCATTAAATTGTGGAAGCTGAGCATTTCCAATGCTCATACCAGTGCTTGGTCCAGCCATTTCTTTTAAACTGAACTTTGAACTTAAACAAACTATCTTTCCTTCTATCTAAAAGAACAATCTCTTTTAAACAATAAACAACAGCTCAGTTATATTTGAAAAATACTTGAACTTTTGACTTCTGTTGAGCTTTCACACTGCTGGAGAAAACACTGCAACAAGTCTTCTTCTTCTTCATCTTCTTTGAAACCTTCAAAGAGCCTAAAATAGCTCTGATACCATGTTGGAATATTGATAATTTCAAAATAAACTCCCCTCTTCAAACACAGAGAAATTTAAAACAAGAATTTTCTTACAGACAGAGATGGAATGAAAATGATTTCTATTTCATTAAACAAACTAAAACTATTACAAATTTCTTCCTCAGTGGAGGGATTCATAGAATACTATCAAGACTGCTACAGACGTAGTGCTCTAAAACAACTCTCTGTCTATCTCAAAATGCACAAACACTTTGTCTCTTTGAAAGACCAACACGGCTGTGTTTTCTTCTTTTCTCACGCATTGCTGTGCAAAACCAAAACAAAACAATACAATTCAAATAAAAGACCAGCTCTTGGGCCTTTTTCTCTTTATATATGGTGCAACGAGAACAAACCATAAAACAAAGAAAAAAAAATTTAAAAAGGAAAATCTTTGCAGAACTTAAAAATATTAAATGTGCGACGTACGAGTGGGGACCACATCGCAGTCGGCCATTGGCGATCGGCGGATCAAACAAAAATGTGATGGTGTGATTTTACGATGGCACGATCAAACAAAAAAGGCACGCAAAGTAACATTTGTGATTTGCGATGGGATCACATCGCAAATTGGTGATCAAATATATGGCAGAACACTTTGAGATTTGCGATTGTGCGATCGCACGATCGTGCGATCGCATCACGACTTTCAACGGCGGTAACATATGGCAGAAATATGCGATGTGTAATTGTGCGATGGCGCGAAAATCGCATCGAAACTTTCAACTGGCGGTCACACATATATATATTATGCTCCGTTCCTTTGCATCGTGAAACTTCATATCAACAAGACAATAAACTTCAAAAATTTGCGATCTGCGATTGGCGCTAAAGTGGTGGGGACCACTTGTCCTCCCTTTTCAAAAAATTAAAGAACTTTCCACTGTTTAAACACATTTTCATCAATTCTGGCTGTTGAGGGCTTAAACGCCCAAAATGACTATTTTTAATAACTTCTACTCCTCTGTAAATCAGATCTACGGGAAAATATTCGTTCCACTGTAAAACGGCTCTGCCCATATCCATAATCAATTCTCCTCTGTCATTTTTGGCTGTGGCCCATCAAAGATTAAATTCATCCTTACATTCTCCCATTCTTCTTTATTACACGGTGTTGCGCACTCAATCTCTGTTGCTGCTTCCTTTGTACTCTTTTCTCCCTGCTCAAGGCTTAGCAGGTGACTTTAATATTTTAACACTGGCAGGATCCCAAACGGCTCGTCCACCTCTCCGGACAATTAGTCTTAATCCTTCGCCCCTCAATGTTAAAATTAGCTAGAGAATTTCCCACGCAATCTCCGAAAGGACAAAGTACGACTATAATACAACCACTCTTACCCACCCCTTCGATAACACGCCCCTGAAAAATTTGAATAATCATGATCCCGGAAAAAACTCCCTAGAAAAACCAGGAAGAAACCACCCTTACCAGGAATGTAGCTTAATCCCGAGCACAACAACAACAGATCAAGTCCCCTATGTTCCACCACCTATCCCACAACAGAAACTTCAATCTCCGGAAATGTCTATATATAATCCAAGAGTGGAGACTTCTTGTTAATCCATTCACTTGAGAGTCCATCACTTTTACCTCCTCCGAGCAATAATAAGAATTTTCTAAGTAACAACACCCTCCCATAGAAACCAATGCTCATAAAACCTCCCAAATATATATTGCTTACTTCCCCTACATATTCATGTAGAAGGACAGTGTGATACCTCTGCCAGGAAACTCCTATAAATCAGTGTCATCTTTTGTCACTATACCGTTTCTGTGACTCCCAATGCCAATGAGAAGGGTCTCAACAGACAACGATATACCCCCATAAAAACATTTTCTAACTATCACCAGAAATGGACAGGGCCAAGTCAAAAAGCGTGGGATTCTAATCGGAAACAAAAATGTGACCTCGGCATCATACCTCCATCCAGGACCATTGGTAGCTGATAGTAAGAAATTTCTATCCCAGGAGCTTCTCCCTCTAGCCATGCTTTTTCTCTCTAGCTCTCTCTGAATTATTGGTCGGTGCTCTAGGAATTCCCACTCAGGAGCTTCTCCCTCTATGCCATTCTCTTGCTCTATGGCTCTCTGCTGATGGTAATAAATTTCTGTCCCAGGAGCTTCTCCCTCTATGTCATGCTCTTGCTCTCTAGCTCTCTGCGAATGATTGGTCGGTGCTCTAGAATTCCCCTGAGTTTAGCAGACTCTAGTTATGCATTCCTATTAAAAGGATATATACACAAGTTACTTTGTGGGAGAGCTAATTTATATAAAGGCCACTGATTTCGGCCTAATTTTAATAGATGTGATGAAGGCACTGCATTCACAGTGGTACCAGGTTTCCATTGGAAATAATGCCTGTAATCCAAAACAACGAAAATATATAATGAAATTTACAATCTTGTGGTT
Organism: Pinus albicaulis; assembly: GCA_034641835.2. Lineage (NCBI taxonomy): Eukaryota > Viridiplantae > Streptophyta > Pinopsida > Pinales > Pinaceae > Pinus > Pinus albicaulis. Next base: position 682,000,811 of record CM076571.1, on the reverse strand, counting down.
AATCAATTGCTTATATGGTAACTTCTTTTTAATATATGACTGATTTTGTGATGTTGCAATGAAAAGGGCTTGGCCACCTAATGTGGCATCACAAATTTGAGAATTGAATTTTAATTTTTTTATTTACCACTTATGTTGTATTTAATTTTTGTCATTATGCTTAAATTTTGTTCTTATATTCATTCAAAAGTAATGATAGGAGAACATTAAAATAATGTGTCAGAGGAAAAATGACTGTAGCTGCATGCAATTTCTCGATAGGGAGCAATATAACTATTTGTGGAAGAATTAAGATAGGAGGACAGGCGGGAGTTTGAAGACCCAGGAAGCAAACTATGATCTAGGGGCACCAAAAAGAAGAAAACGATAGTAAAAATCAACAATAGATTTTAATCCTCCAAGATTGTGCTTGATCGTATTTTGTAAAGTGTATCCTCACCATGTCGATGTACCTACGACTCATCCACTCAAAAAATGTGCATTCGTTTTAATGAAATCAAAATTGTTGTTTTACGTTAATTATGATGACATTAATTAATCAATCAGCTTAGCTGCAGTGGCTCTAGGTAAAACATCAACCTCACTTATATGTTATTTGGTAAATGAAGATATATGGAATCATGTGATCATTTAGCTTAATGTGTTTTGAGTTTTTTGTTTTGTTTTGTTTTTTTTGGTTAATTTCACAGTACTTTACTATTTTTTATTTATCAAAAAAACATATTGTTATACATATATCTATGCATTTAGTGGCCTCAACCTGCCCCAAGGAAACCAGGTCTGTTGGCCACCGGAGTGAATTAAAAGCTAGCCAGTATAGAAATTGTTTTTTCCTTCTACTTGCCACTATATCTACTATACTATGTCGATTAATGTTAAATTTTAGCCCTTGGCTATAAACAGTTGCCTCAGAAAACATAAACAAAAATTAAAACACTGAAGAGATCTACTGTCACCCATCAAAAGAGTCTATAGGAGCCGGGTCTTTTGCAGTAGACCCCGACATTTCCACTTGCTGCATTGCTTGGATTTGTTTTTCAATTCTTCCTATTCTTGTTGTGGCATGGTACTGGGACCTGGCACTCTATTGGATTTCCTGTTTAATTTTTTGTAACTCCGAGACCACTGTTGTATTTCTTTCAGTTTCTTGCATGCTAGTCATGGCTTTCGCCAAGACACACTTGATATTCCAATATGTGTTGACTAATTGGTGGAAAAGGGATAACCTTCCTCTTGTATTTCCGGGGTCGTAGAGGAAGTCCATAATGGCCTCCTGCTGCTTGATATATTCATCTTCCTGATTACTCTCTCTTTCCCATCCTTGGATGGTGTTACAGATTTGAGTTGGATTTCCAGCTTCATAAAGATCGAAGATGTTTTCCACTATTTCTTTATTGGTTTTCCTTCCTCTTTTACTTGGTACCTCATTTTAAGTTTGTTCTTTTTGTTTTCCTTTCCCTGTTCCCTTGCGTTTCCCATATTGACCATTTTCCATTACTTTGGGCTGACGGACAGACCTCCATTGGTTTTCAGTTGCCCCTGTAATGCTTTGGAGCGAGCCTGTATAAGCCAACATAACATTAATAATAGTTTGTATATGAATTTTGGTGGGTCTCCCACCACCTTGACATACAGGTGGGTCCTCATATGACGTGGAGCAACCTGCTTTTTTCATGGTAACAATAAAATAGATAGAAGCATTGAGACTATAGTTACAACAGTTGGAGTTTGGCTTGCTACTGGACTTTTTATAACAACGAAAATGAAGGTAAGGGATATTGACTCCTAACATCAGAGAGAATTGATGGGAGGGGCTTATATCGATGCGGAGGTTGTTGTTTCTAAACATGCAGGCTTGTTCATGCATTTGACAGATAACATCCTTGTTAATAGTGCTTGGACTCCAAATTGTGGGGTGAATCTCCCGCAGAGGGGGTTTCCCAAGGCCCTGCTTGAGAGCCTCATCTGGAGGCAGGGGCATTAATGTAGGCCGCAGAACGATAGGGTTGAGGCCTTGCTTAGGCTCGATTTTCCTCTTAATAAGCCTACTGGAGTTTAACAGGGTTTCTACGTTAAAACTCAGGCTTAACTGAGCCTCCCTAAGACTTACGGGTGGACTTCTAAAACAAGGTTCAACTACTTCAGACCCTGCATTATCATTATAAGAGAAAAAAATAAAAGAAATATCATAATTGTAGACAAGCCCATTACAAAAGTGAATAACATTTTGCATGGCATTACAATTTCCTTCCAACTTGATTTCGCTTTCAAAACTCCTAACAATAATAGGAAACTGATAGAGTAGGGTGGCAGTAGCCATGACATACCAAAGTTCCGGGTGGTGTCGTAGCTCTACCTCTACATCCAAGAACGCTCAGAGCCTTGCCTATCCAAGGTTCTATTTCCTTTTTTAACTCCGCCTGGAAGCTCTCTTTCCCACATCTGCCTGACACGCTCTGCTGGCTTCCATCCTTTTTGCCGTATTCCATTATGATTGAGCATGCGACCGTATACCTTCACCGTGGTCCATCTTAGGTTGCAATAACTATATCTAGTGGACGGTCAGGTGCACGCCTCCTTGTGGTATGGACTTTTGTCCATTCACTGCTTTTTGGCACCTCGATCGAGGGTCATTGGCTCATTGTTTGTCGCTTTCTACAATGATCTGTAACGGATGGAGCTCTATATTCCAGGCATGATTGGTTTGATTTCAAATATATGGAATCATATGATTATTATTTAAAGTTCACCACAAAAAAAAACGTTACTCCAATCAGTCAGTGGAATAAGAGATTAGAAAAGGAATTTTATATAGTGATTGAGGTGTTTTATAGTCATTTTATGGGGAAAGGTAGATAATTTATTTATTTATTTATTTAAATTTTTTTTTTTAAGGCCTTCATGATTTGAGATTGAAAATTTTGTAGCTCTTTCCAATAATGGATGGTAAATAATTAGGGGTTGGAGCTTTTTTCACTAATTTCTTATAGCAGATCCTTTTACTGGTAGTTGGTAGTTGATAAACTAGCGAGTTGTAGTTTCCTTATTATTGGAGTGAGAGAACTTTGTAAAATAAAGTTGAATCTTTGTAAAAGAAAGTTGAAGCTTCCCTTTCTGAAAGTAATTGAAGAAAGGATTAAAGAATATATATTTTTAAATATGTGCTCCTTGTGTTGATTCTTGTGATGTTTATATGAATAGTCACTGAATTTTATATTAGTGTTTTTAGTGTTATTTACTTGTGAAATGAATTTTTAGAATTCTCACAATAATGATTCACACACCATGAGTATTCTCCTTGTTTATAACAACTCATATTAGATCCATGGTTACTTCGGGATCCTTTTAATAGCTCGAAGAAAGAACATGGAAAATAAAAAACCATGAAGGAGGATATTCCAACACGTCACCTATGTTCATTGGAACAAACTATGTCTTTTGGAAAGTAAGGAACAAAACCTATATTCATCTCTTCGTGTTGATGTATGGGATGCAATGGAAGAAGAGTATCAAAATCCTCAAGCCCTTATTACTAGAGATCAGAATATGGAATTTACATGTAATGCAAAAGCTATGAATGTTGTACTTGTTGTCTTACCTCACATAGAACTAGTCAAGGCCATTCTTTGCACCACTACAAAAGAAATATGGGACAAGATGGGATGTTAGTATGAAGGAAATAACAAGGTAAAGAAAGCCAAAATTCAAGGTTTTAGTGTGCAATTTGAGTCTTTGAAGATGCATGATGATGAATGTATTGTTAAATACTTTCTTAGAATTGATGAAATTTTGAATATAATAAGAGTTATTGATTATGAGCTAAAAGCACCAATAAAGGTCCAAAAGGTGTTGAGATCTATCCATGAGAGAATTAATGCTCACGTTTTAGCGATTGAGGAGATGGATCCCAAATCTCTCACTTAGGATCAAATACTTGGAACTCCTACTTCCTATGAGATGAGGACGTGTAATGGAAAGTATACAACAAAGGAATAATCCTTCAAAGTAGACAAGAATCCTAAGGAAGAACATAATGACTCATGTTGTGAATTAAATGAAGTGGAAACTAAGTTCATGAGAAAGCTCAAGAGAGTCTCTTACAAGTACAAATGTAATCTACCTTTTAAGTGCTTTAACTGTAGTAAAGTAGGTCACTATGCTTCTAAATATCTAAAAAAGGAGAAGAATGGACGTGGCCCCTGAGACAAGTTTAGAAAAGTGCAAAAGGAAAATAAAATGCTACAAAGAAAATATTCAACCCCTAAGATTCCAACACCCCTAAGATTGAAGATAGTCAATACTCAGATTAAGATAGAGCCTATGAAATATCCAAATAATGTATTTTCATGGCCATAGGAAATGTGGAAATAGAAGTTGTTAACTATCATGGAGAAGGGGCTAACGTCGACTTAAAAGGTATACTAGTTAATGATATTGAGGAAATTCAAAGACTAAGGAAGAAGAATAAAGGAAAAAAGGAATTGTTGGACACGGACAACGCTAAAGCTATTGAACCTTTGCTCCTGCAAATTTATTAAGATAAGAAAATCAAAGAAACTTTGAATGAGCAACTCATAGGAAAATGTGAAATTCTTGAAGGAGATATTTTTTATCTCAAACAAGTGCTTGAAAAGGCTAATTCCGAAATGAATTTTAATAAAAAATTGGTAAAGGGAGAGACTCTTTAAATGCAATTATTGAAGCATAGAGACTCTGACATGAAAAAACATGCTTAGTATTTGAAGTTGAGTCAAGATCAACAACTAAGATTAAGCGTAAGAAATTTTTGAATGTTTTTCATGTTGTGAAAAGTTCAAACAATGCAGTAGAATAAAAAAAACCATCACAGGAACACGAAAGAAAAGGTAGCATGTAGTCCAAGTTGCATCTACAAAACAAAAAAGGAAAATAAAATTTAACTTATTGAGAAAATAAAACTACGAACATAAATCAAAATTTTTAGTAGAGAAAAACACAAGCTCGAATCATACAACAAGCTGGTATATCTCAGAAAATTCCATAGCTAAGCTAGAAGAATAAAAAAAATTCTACGTACAAGGGAAATTTTTTTGGATATTGTTTTACTTGTGCTAAATATGGTAATAAAGCTGAAAATTGTAGGGTGAACTTATGGGTTCATTTCTATTTCTATTGAAGATGGCGCAGTCAATGTTATGGGTTCATGCTCTTACATTTACTTAAGAATTTCCTTATTAAAATTTATTGGAGGGGGCTACTTACTCAAAATTACTCCAGAATCATTCTTGAATTTCCTCCCAGATGAATATTTCTTCCCTTCCATTCCTCTAGAAGCCACCTTACGATCAAGATTAACAGGCTCTAAGAGGGCCTTGAGCTTGGCTTCAACTTCTGCATAAAATATTTAATTTTTTTAATGTCCATTTTCAATTTCCAAATGATGGATCTTGAATGCAACAAGAGTCTCAACTTGGATTTCATCTTAGAGACAAGATTTCCAGAGAGGCTAAACTTTAAATCATTATACAATAAAACAATTGCAATATTTTTTTTTATCTCTATCCTTTCGATAATATGCTAGTATTTCCTAGTTTAAATACCCTCAAGTTAATTATGGATTTCATCCTCCAATTTTCAAAATTAATGAGAAAAATAATCAAAATAATAGGCACAAAGGAAAGTTACCTTTGCTCAAGAGTCTTTGACATCCTCCGTGGTAGCCTTTTGATTAGTGAGACATGTTCCATTGGGGTCACAACAACAACATTTGGTACCTTGAATTACCACAAAGGATCTGATTCTAATGAATCACTTATCATATAGCCATCCTTTCTTCTTGCATCAATTTTAACCTCTGACTCATCAGAATTTGCAACTTCAGAAGGATTTCTTCGCCCATCAAATTTGTGTTTATTTTTTCTATTAGGTCTTCTTCTTCTAATTACTCACTACATCTCATGAATCTGTTTCCGTCTACTTTTGCATAATACATATTATTTTAGTTCCTATCCATAAACAAAATTAACTCCTCTTAAATCAATACGCTCACAAAAGAAATTCAAAATTTGATTTTGAAGCTTGTGTTAAAAAGAATATGACAATTCTAGACATATGTTAAACATTGACAAGCAAGTCTTTTGTGTCAAAGCTTAGAAGAATTAAGCATATCACTTGCATAATATATCAACTAACAAAACTACAAAGCATTGCTAGAGCTATGAGATTGTAGAGGATTAGAAAACCTAGCTTACTAAGTTTTTTCCCTCCATGAAAGATGCTCAACCCATAGTGTTGTGCAGATTAATCAATCTTGCAGACAAGACCGATCTCCCTAGTACCAAAAAGGTAATCTAGCAAAAAACAGCCAAATGAACTAATCTTTCTCTAAGAATATGTGATTTACAAACAGCACTATATAGGTGTAAAAGACTTACCGTAGGTCCAGCGCTTGTTCGAATTCGTTGTTGTCCCTCATGCACTTGAAGGAGTTATCTTTGTAAACCTGCAGTCACAAACAATCAAACATTAAATAGCACCTGTATAGTAAACATCATAAATCATGCTTAGCATAATGATCAGGGAATCCATGAAATAAATAGTTAACTAACAGCTTATTGAGAAAAATTAATTCATTTGTATGAACTTTAAAAGAAGGAAAACCTTACAACCTTAACCTTGATGTTGAACAGGCCTTCCAAGGGTCCGAAACATGAATCACATCTACTTTGATAAGCTCTGCACTCCTCCAACCAAGACAGATAGAGGTATGTGATCTCTCCTCACAAAAATCTCAGTTAAATGAGTCTGAATCCCAATAGCACTTAACCTCAAATAATTCAAAGCTTGAACTCCCCTTGAGGCTACCCAATGCCTCTTTTTATAGTGGAAAAGAGGAGGTTTCAGTTCCAACTATGAAGGGATAGAATCCTCCTTCAAAGGGATAAGCTCCTCACATCAAGGGGTTAGCTCCATAAGGTAAGAGATACATGAACCTAAAAAGAGCGGTTCTGCCACCGCAAGATTCTTTCTAGAGGCTTTTAGAATTTACTGAAAGTGAGATTTTTGAGTTTACTTGCACCTTTTTTATCTTTACAGGGGTCCGCACTCATAACACAGAGAAAGTGTGTTTAGGTACGCAGGAGACATGAACATTAGGTGCGGGACCGCAGGCAAGATATAGAGAAAGTGCGGCACCAAAGTTAAGGAGATTTTTAGGAACTTTTCTCTGATTTTCAAGGCTTGACATGAGGAAATGATATGTTAGACTTGCAAAGGAGGAATTATGAGTAATAATGATCTCATACACATAGCAGAATGTAAGGATGACAATTTTTAGTGTAACAGATTGCCCCCTAAAGTGCAAAGTTTGGAATAGATGAAGCTGAATTCTGTCATATATGAAGAGTGCAGTACTTTATAATTTCAAGGATCATCCTATGGACACCCCAGTCAGAACCTGTAAAACATTCAATGCAGAATATATATGTATACATATCATTGCTGAGGTAGGCATTCCCATACTTAGATCAAAACTAACTAGAAACTAATTCAAACTATTCTGATACATGAATGATTTTGAATATATCACAGTATAGACATGTGTAGATACAGTATGGACATAGCCATCTATTTATAAATAGTCCACTGTATAAATGATAACAAAATTCCTCGCAACCTGGATGGTAGAAACTAGATCCAGGGTCTTAATTTCCACATCACAAACTAGTACGATTCTATCCATGTGAATGAATGTGTCAAAGTCAAACATGGCAGAAACCACTTGATTACCAGTCAATGATGTAAATTGTTAACAATTGTGAGAGTAACCACCAGTAATGTCAATGGCTCTCAAATTACTCAGTATAATCCATGAAATGTGAATGAATGAGCTGAAGTCGAACATGTCACAGAATCATTCGATTGAAGGTCAATGATGCAACCTATCATCGAAGGTGATAAATATGCCATTGAGGCATGCAGATTTCAAGGCACTGAGGATTTCTAGACCAACTTCCTAGATAATGAGCTGTCGTCGATAGAAAGTGATCCGTCGTAGGCAAGCCCACAACACGAAATCATAGATCAAGTTTTGAAAATATATTGGCAAGGACTGACTCAGAGATGGTCAAAATGGATGACAGATATTTTGCAGATGAATGGTTTATTTGAACTGTCCTCTTGAACACATAATGACACAGCAGAAGGCTTGGTGACAATTGACCCAAAGCTAATACCCAGAAACCGGCTGAAAACTTTCGATGTGGTTTGATTAAATATTAGGCAAAGGATTTCCCAACCCAGGTGAACAAAAGTGTCATGTTCAAGAGTGGTTAACTGGATTTTTGAAAAATCAAAATACAACGAACAAGTCCATTTTTCTCTCTTTCCCCCCACCATTTCCGGCAAGCACCTCTTTATTTTTGACAAGCTTGAGGAGGATAACATTTGCTTGTTTAAGATTCGAACCCTAAGAAGGAGTTGTTTGTTCCTGTTTAAAATTGAACAGGTCCTTTACTGTTAAATTTTAACGAGTCCAGTATAGGAGAAACTCGGTGTTTTTCAATTTTAGGGAGTCGGAAGAAAAACTTAAGAAAACTCCATGGGTGTAATTTTTCGTAATTTTATTCTCTCGAGCCCGAAAAAGGATAAAATAATGCGGGAGAGAACTCTATTGAATGTAATTAGTCAACGTATACCTTTTTCGTAAATAGTCCATTTCAGTCTGTAAAAGGGGTAAAATTATACTAAAGGGACGATCATTCATTTATTTTAACGAGTTCGAATAATCAAGTGCTTGGAAATCTTTTCATGTTTAGAGAGTCTTAAAATGGCTTAAAAGAGGACTCCAACGTTTTGCTTTTTCGTGAATTTTTGAAAGAGTCCGAAAAAGTGATAAAAGTATGCTCTTTGTTGAAAAATGATCAATTCTTCTAAAAAATCCAATTTCTGCACAAAAACTTGAAACATTACACATCCCTGTTTGAGATAAATAAAAATTCTTTCAAAAATAACCTTTTTAAAGTGAAAAATAAACAAATTAAAAAATCATTTATTCGAAAAAAATTATAAAAAGGACTTTTCTAACTTCATTTTTACCGTTCGAGTTCAGAGTGAAAAGTAAAAGCTTTTGGGTAAAAAAGTTCCTATGAAGATTCTGGAA